>BMAV01016456.1:28528-41820 GCA_019973955.1 Trichonephila inaurata madagascariensis
AGGCACATTTTTAACTTTACGCTTATAACTGGCTTCGTGTAGTTTTAAATAATATTCATATTACGTCAAATTGGACCATTGTCCAAGTTGAAAATATCTCCAATATATATATATATATTTAAATTATATTTTAAATTCTGTGTGATTTCGTTATTTTATATGAAAAAGGATGTATTTTTATCCTACTCATTTGTTTTCTGAACTCTTAATTTTTCTGATATGCTCTTAAAATATGTTTCATATTTCGTTTTCAAATTACATTACGAGCATACCTCACACATTGCAAAACAAGGGTACAGGAGCATGCACTGTTTCCACACCTAGAGTTTAGTGACATTATGGGAAAAGAAGCTGATTTATGCGATTTCAATAAAGGTCAAATCGTTATGGCTTGGCGCATGGGAACATCGATTTTGGAAATTGTGCGTTTAATGGGCTGCCCATGAAGAACCATGGTGAGTACTTATCGAAACTGGTTTATAGATGGTAAAATGACCGGCTATTGGTTTATCCACCCTGGCGCGTTAATTCCAAAGGACAGTGGAGGATTGTTCACCATAATCGAACTGCTAAAACTGTTGATATTACCAACAACTTTAAATAGATGGGGTGTTTCAACACGCAGTGAAGCGTACATTGTTGAATATGGGCTTACGCAGCCGGCGCCGGAATTGCGTTTGTGCGCTGACAGTACGTCATCGCCAACAGCGCTTATAATGGACCAATGAACCATGGCATGGAAAAGGGAAGAAAGTTGCCTGGTCCGACGAATCACGTTTACTAGTCAATTACATTGATGGGCAAGCAGGGACGTCTTAAAACTCTTTGAGACTCTGGGCCTAGAGAAGATTTTTTGAGGCCCTAGGCACCTATACAAAAGTATGTCCTACCTGAGATCTTTAAAAGTAGATAGTACACACACACACACTGTCAAATACTCGTTCAAACGGGGGTTTGAAACAAATAAATGTGCACGACTCACAATCTCAAAAACCTAGGCACAAACCGTCTCGACCGGTGGCCGCATTTCGACTAAATGAGTTGAATGATTGTTTATGGCATTAGGTCTGGGTCTAGACATGGACAACGGTCATCACATAATTATACAGTCTTACAACTTTTGCTAGTTGATATGTAGTTTGAAATTTTCTAAGTTTCGGAGAATATTTGACCGAATCATGGTCTTATTAAGATAGAGTTCAGAACGAAACGAGGCCGCCACTGAGGGTGAGGCCTTGACCCACGTCTTAAGACGTCCCTGCGGGCAAGCAAAAATATGTCATCTTTCAATGGAAATCCTGGCGAGAATCCGAGAGTAGAGTTGGTCGATTACAAGGCAATGACAAAAGTATAATGGTGTAGACAATGTTTTTATGGGATGTGCATTAGGATTATCATGGTACAATCCATGTAGTCTTGAGATATATGGGTATCATTACAGACCTAGTGAACCTCTTCTTATCAAGAGTGTTTCTGGGCAGGTATTGATGCCGATAATCAACAGGATTATGCGTTCTATTATAAGAGCCAAATCATCAGGGAGTTGTTCGAGAAACATTTTGGTGAATTTCAAGCCATATGAATTCAATCGAGCATTTGAGGTTTCACCTGGTAAACTGAATTTGGGATGCTGTGCTACCTCTTTGTAATGTACGGGAATTTCAGGACTAATTGGTGAGTGCCTGTACCAGATATCTCAAACTACCTATCACCACCTTGTGTAGTCAAAGACTAATCGTTATTGAAGCCTTTGAGGGCGAAAGGTGGCCCTATTTTATATTAAACAGATGGTGATACTCTAATATTTCAGGAGTCGGCAACTTTTTAGCTGTGACGTGCCAAACCAATCTACTAATATGATTCAGTGTGCTACACAGTAGAACGTTTTTGAAACAATTCTATTATCGCGTTAATGTATACACACAGAGAATAGAGGTCAATAATATAAATATTTTCATTTCTATGACATATTAATTTTGAATCATTTAAAGATATTTCTTAACATAAAAATATAAACATCATAAAATCTTAACTATTTCTTCAACAAAAATTAAAGTTGTACATATATTATGTATTTTTAAACACATTTATTAAAATAAGAAATATACGACGTAAAATATAAGTATTTCCCTTCATTATGTTAAATAAAAAGATAAATAAAAATTTTAATGCGAACCTAGGGATTACGCCGCTCTTCTATCATACCACAAAATCAGAGGTATAATTTATGACTTTTAATTTGACATGATTTTGAGCATTCAGTTGTCAAATAATTTCTTTGCAGACTCGAAATATTTTTCATATGAGGAAAAATATTTTACTTAGGTATGTTGAACCAAAAGCGGAAAGCAGAGTACATACAATTTTCTCTCTTCAAACAATTAAATCTCTCCCGCAATGACATTCAATAATTTACAAAATAACTGTAAATTTATCTTAAGTTACTTTCTGATTTTTTTTTGTAATTCCGTAAATGTCCATAATTCTGAAAATATTTGTCAAATAAGGTCCTTTACAAAGGAGGTGGGTAAAGATCGGCCTTTTTTCGCCCATCATAGTCATGAAAATTCAAAATATTTATTGGAGATGTATTATTATATTTATGTGAACTTTAGGTATTGATCTTTACTTTTGTTCTAAAATAGTGAATGAAAAAAAAAAAAAAAAAATAGCAAGTCACATAAAAAAGTTATCAAACTTGGCAAATTCGTTGAGTTTTGTTATTTTAAGCGCTTTTTTTCAAACTTTCATTAAAAAAAATTGTTAAGCGCTTTAAGCACCACTATATTTTTCGGTCTCTTAAATATGAAGGAGGGAAGGTTCGTTCTGGGTACCTTTCTTTCCGAACGCGAGTACGTAATCAATCACGCCAAAACGATCGTCATCGCGTGATGTTGGTACTATAGTTCATATAGATATCACACCGCCACATACTCCCCTGCCAGTGTTTCGGTGAATAGGCGAACAAACGATACCATATTCGTGGCGAGCATGTAAGCAGTTGCGTCACTTGGTGGGTTGCGTCAATGTTTGACGGCTTAGTTGCTGTTGCGGTGGATAGATGGCGCCCCGACTGCGGCGCTTGAAGGGTGCGGGTCCTTTGCACGGCCAGGGTCACCAATGAAGGAAGAAGGTTCGTTCTGGGTACCTTCCGTTCCGAACGCCAGTACGTAACCAATCACGCCAAAACGATCGTCATCGCGTGATGTTGGTACTAGTTCATATAGATATCACACCCTCACAAATACTACAATAATAAGGCTTTTAAACTGACATTTATTTGTTTTGGTGCATCGAGCGCGTTGATGTGATACGAAACAAAATAGCTTGTCTGCAAATCGGTCAGACTGTTTGGAGCTTTTAGAAAAGAAATGGACATAACACCTAAAATGCCTGCATTCCTGGACAAACAAGCACAGTTGCTTACAGAAGATGCTAAGGAGACACGTTTGATGACATCAATTCGTTGGGTAGTTGAAGGCATTTGGTGGCATCGGGCATCGAACCCAGGACTTCCGATCTAGAGTCCGATGCTCTAACCACTAGGCTACTGAAGGCCCTATTCTTATGTTGAGTAGTGAAACACAATGCAGTACAAGTATAGAAACATGAGTAAAGAAGCAACATTATGAAATAATATAAAATTATTTTAGAAAACCCATTATAATACATCTTTAATAGTTTTGAGATGTAATTGTGTGGGGACCTTTTTGCGTTATCCAATATTTTTTAATTATTATTGAGAGCTGTAATTGAAAAGATTATATAACTGTTATGATTTTCATTTTGAAAGGAAAGTAAACATAAATGATGAGAAAACAACCTAAGAGTGATCTAAGATTTTCGTGTCATTCAGTTACAATATTTGTACTCACTTTTATATATAATTGTTTGTGTCAATGAAATTTTCACTGACAGTTCTACATCCCTTAAGAAATCAAATATTACTTCTATTTATGGGAATTAAGGGGGCATTAACTCATATATATATATTCTGTTATTTTTATTAAATTTTTCAATGTTAGTTTTTCACGTATTTAATAAATGCGAAAAGCATCATGACTGTTCTTATAGGAAACGGAATTTTCATATTTTATATTATTCACACGTACAATAAATACCACTAATTCTACGATTGCATAGTATAAAGAGTACTTTTTTAACAATTGAAAATAAAATTATTGTTGTTTGTTTTGTAACCACATTTGAATGGTGTTTTCACATCTAATAAGGCTTGCACATTATGTAATAAGATATGGCAAGATATAAATAATATCGTAATTTTTTTCCCTTTGTATTAAACTTAATCTAAATATTGAAATGTAGCCACACACACACAATATTTCATTGGGATGTTTATTTTGGCTGTAATTAATGTTTTAATATCGATAAACCTAAAGAAATTTAAGCTGAATTCTAGAAATAATAATTATTAAAGTAAAACAGTCAAAAATTGTTTTTCTATATGCCAGTAAATATATTAAAAATTTACATACACAGTTTTGAAAAAGTTTTTAAGAGAATCCTAGTTAAGCTTTATATTGTGATTATTGAATTTATTTTTGATTTATTCTTGATGAAAAAATAATCTCCTTTTTTTTCCAGATCATTAGATTCGGATAAAATTACCAAGTGCTTTCCTAATGCTATATTTATTGGTATCGACAATGCAAAACATACTGTGCACAGTGATAATCCTCCCGCTTTCATAAGTGCAGCCTTACAATTCCTGGTCAATAATACCGCTCTTAAGAACAGATTATGATGTAAAACTTCAGTAATCCAAGATGTCATATCATATCAGCAAGCAATCATAAACGATACGTCCAAAAGACAAAGAGAGATTTTTTTTTTGTAAAACATATCATTTGTTATCAAAAGATCATGTAAAGTCTATTTTATGTATTACTCGTTAATAAACAGGATCTATACCTGGTTAAGTTATTCTTCGATATTGTTTTTAAACGCAAATTTTTATTAAAAAAATGGAAGATAAATAAAATTAATAAATCTCTTATCAAAAGAAATGGGTACGTGTTTGTAGCTATCATGTGACTATGCAGTAGCGCACACAGGAATTTTTCAAGGGGGGAGGGTCCGGTGTCGAAAGTTCACCATTCTTGTATCATGCTCCTTTTGATTTTGTTGATTTTCGGAAACAAAACACAGTAAAAACCTAATTATTGAATAAATAATTAGCATTAATTAATAAAATTAATTATTAATAACAAATACTAATTAAATTTTACATGCTATATACTTAGCATTATAATCAATCGGAAGAAAATCAAGGGCTTTGGGGGGGGGGACGGCCCCCCAGGCCCCTCCCCTTGTGTGCGCTATTGTGACTGTGACGTCACATGATGGCTACATGCCCGACGTATTTCCAGCCAATTGGTTCATAAATTTATGTGAAGGCATAATCACATGATAAATTCAATCACGTGTTCCAGGCAATCAGTTCATACGCTTCGCTGTTGCTAATTTTTGCATTTTACAGATTCTTTTAAAACGTATATACCGTATTTATTCGAATCTAAGTCGCCATCGATTCTAAGCCGCGCCCCAAATTCTGAGGAAGATTTTGTGAAAAATCAAAATTGTTGTAAAATCATTTATCGAAATCCGATTTTACGATATTAAAATAAATTTAAACTGAAAACTAATAAGAAATGAATAATTAGTTATTTTATTAGTATTAAAACTTTTAAATACATACTTGAACTTGTAACTGTGTGACGTCTCTCGCGTCCTTCTTCTAACATAACTCCTAAGTTCTTTGACGGCCACGATTAATGGCAAAACCTTTCCAACCCAATACCAAGAAGAAAAACGGATCAAATATGTAAATGAGATATACTTTAAAAGGATAGAAGCTTTGATGAGAAGGAGCGGCAAGTTTAGAGATAACTTAGTATGGAATCATTCGGATCAAGAGTTAGATGTCCTATAGCTCTAGAAGAAGGATACGTTCATATAAATTAAATTATAAAGAAGTCTGAATCTTCACATCTAAAATTAAGTTATAGGTATTGCCTCAATTGATGAAGGAAGGAGACTCTGCAAAAGGTAATATTTTGTATAGGAAGTTAGATGAATCAGTTAATTTATTATAATTAAGATAAATGATCTAGTTGCGCGATCTGACTTGAATATAAGGTTTAATTGGGTGTTAACTCTCACTTTAAGAAAGTTGTCAATTAGAATTAAGTAATATAAGTTATTCTTAATAAAAGTTGTGTTAAGAATCCAATATGTCTCATCATTTAGATAATCCCACACCTCTAGCTTACGCGGATCCTAATAGACATAGTCATCACAGGATGGCTATGTCTCAACTGCTCTAAATACCCCATCCAACAATTTTTTTCCCCTTTGATTCTAAGCCCACCCGATTTTCAGTTGTATTAACATTGGAAAAAAAAGTGAGGCTTAGATTTGTATTCGTAAACAATAATAATACACATTGGTAAATGAAATGCGCGCTTGATTTAAAAATACATATTGAATAAAAGTGTTTTGTCTTTTAAATTTTGAAAAACTTTTTGAAGAATTTTAATATTTGGACATCTTTACCAAATAACCAGATCTGATATTTTATCTTAATTTTACAAGTAGAACAAGTACAATGTCAGTTTTATAAATTCAATGGAAAACACGTGATTGCATTTATCATGTGACAGTCTATAATTTAGCCAATTATGAAACAAAAAGAATATTAAAAACATGCAGCATAACACATAGTGTTGCTGAGTTAAGTTGACAATATTACACAACTAATGTCACTCTTCAGTCGTCGAGAGGAGAAACAGTTTGAATTAAAGCGCTACAGAATTCATTTTTCTGCACATCGATTTTTAGACAAATCACTGTTCAAAATTGTTCAATTAGCTTAAGTGCCTGAAACAAAATCAATGTTAAAAAAAAGATTGGATCTATTATAGATCTACTATAGATCCACTCATTGTCTCATATCTCATTTTTAGTTCTCATTTTAGTTCATCTCAATGTCACAATTTTAGTCTCATCGAAATGTTTTCTCGATTATTAGAAAATGCTATTTCCGAACTCAATGTTTTTTGTGGATGAATAGAAGTAAAAATATATGCATATTTTGTCATAGCAATTATTAAAATTTTTACGATTTGATCTAAATTGTTAAATTTCACATCTAGGGGCAGATTGAAAATCTCTTGATTTATATATATATATATACTTCAACGGAAGATTTTCTCAAGAGTTAAGGTCAGCCAGCACATCAAATTTAATAATGTTCTAGAATTGTTTTGTCGAGTGCTCAATGAGATTAAAACTCAAATGTGGTTCGTTTCAACTGATATTGTTCAAAACGATAAAGTATTGGTAATATAATTTGAAAATAATTAAGAATTTTGTTTGATCAGAAGGATATTGTTCACCCTCCCCCTACCTTTAAAGACTTCATAATAAAAATATTATGAATACAAAATGAATAGCTTCATGGCTTTGTTTTTGTTATGTAACCAGAAATATTTAAATATCTTATTTAAGAGAAACTTTTCCGTTTTCTATCGCCTTTTCTTTGTAAAATCTTTAAGTCATACGTACAGTTGAATTTTCATGTGTCGACTCAATTGCAAATAATAGCTACTTGTTTTTTCATTTCGACTCTTAGATGAAATCTATTTTTGCTGGAATATGTAATGATATTTGATATAATGAGTTTTATAAAAAGGGAAACAAATACATTTCAGAAAATAATTATTTGAGTTATTTAACTTCAATAGTCAATTCAAAAATTTTCATCTTTTTTTTAAAAAAAAAAATCTATTACATTTTTAAATGAAAGGCAAATGATTAAGGTTGAAGCTGATTTATATTTTTAGAAATATTCATTTGTATAAACGAAATGAAACGTTTTGAGTATCAAAAAATACTTTGCCTTTCGAGGTATCTTTATCTTTGTTAAAGAGAGCCAGTTTTCTACATTTATTTATATGCTTAAGACATATATATCACTGAAAAATTTAAAAAAAAACACGGATTTTATGAAGTAAGTGAGGGATTGTTCATTAAAGTCGGTATTTACGTATTATCACAACAATGGCCAATTCTCTATATATAACTAGCCAAGTTGGTAACCCCGATTTCCTATGTGTCGCAAGCGCTGAATTGGCAACCGTTTCATATAATGTCGCCAATAGGTTGCGATAATACGTAAATACCTTAACGACGAACTGCAAAGTAATTCTATGGCTATTGACGACGGACCTCATAATTTTAAACCATGGTCAAGTGGCAGATTTTCTGAAGGTATGACTATACAATTAAAGTTATACAGTTTAATTGATTTATTTTGGAATTCATTTATATACAGATGTAAATACATTATGCAGCGATTGACAAGCACAAGATCTTGCTGAGTTAAAACAGACAGTTAAATAAAATTTTTAAAAAGTGATTAATATCTACCTTAAATTCTTACAATAAAATAGAATTTTTCTGCGTATTATGATTGATATTTCCAAAAAAGAAATCCACATTACTTAGACCTTAAATCTAAATGTATAGTTGTTACAGTACACACACAAAAAAAGAAAGATTTCATTTTAATTTAAATAATAGTGAAATACCAAGCACATATAAAAGCATGTTAAACTTCGTAATACATCAAATTCAGTTCCAGGATATAAAGAGTTTTGAAAATTTTCCTTTCAGTGTTTGTCACATATTTGTAATTTAAGCCTTCTTTTTTTACATGTCACAAAAATATCAATTGTCTTTTTTAGTTGCGGATTCAAAAAACTAGGATATACTACAATAATCCATTTAAAGAGCATACATATTTGCTTCAAATTTCGTGGTATATATCATGAAAATCTATCTTCATATGTCAATTTAGTTGATACAGGATGACACCATAAGTTAGCAATGAGTTAGTCATTGACAAAAATAAGCTTTTTCCAATCACGAACATGTCACCTCCAGTCACTCTTAAATTCAGATCCTTGAGATTGCCCAAGAATAAGAAAAGACCTAGAAAGGATTTGTCTTTCTCATTCAAGAAACACGTTTCACCAGAGCATTCTAAACCAATTTTCTTCAATATTTCTCCTTCTTCGTGAACATTAGATCCACTCATAGTAATTCCATAAAACAAAAGCAAGGCAGACACGAAGTTCCAGACGAGAAAGCCAATGACAACATTAGTACGTAGAATTTTATCATTCGTAATGGCAGCACTAATTGTAATGAAGATTAAAGAAGTGAACATACAATATTGCAAAAGGGCACACATATTCAATGCCCGGTCAACGGCTTCAACGACCGAGACGATCGTCTTAAGGGCTTTGATTTCGGTGTGTATGAAAGCAGATAAATGATGAAATTTCAACTTCTTTGTTAGAACAACCCGGTAGGATCTGATCACGTTGCTTAGCGCTCGATAGGTACCGTCACACAGTAACAGAGTTGCACCACATGTAGACCCACCACTCATCACAGATAAGAGGGTACATATCAAAATGAAAATTACGCAGGTTTCATTATTTTCAAACGTGACAGCAAAAATTGGTAGTTTCAAACAATTTTTGTAGTGTTCCCATTCTTGGATGAAGAAAACGTAGACCATCGCGTAACAATATGCGATGACATTTACGAAAAAAAACGCAAGGTAATAATTGATGTTCTTGTTTCCAATTGCACTGCGTGGATTCAGAGCATATGATATTTTACATAACTGACTGAGGGAGCTACTTATTTCAAGCCGCTTATTCCACATGGCAAAACGAAGAGTAAATCCACAAATGTTAGTTGCATACATTGTTACAATTACGGCTACTGAAGATATCAACTGATGTATGAAGAACATACTGATGACAAATGCAAGAGAAAGCAATAAACGAACTAAAATTACTAAAAACTTTGTTCCATTACTACCATTTTTTTGGAATGTTTTTGTTGTTGTTATTTTAATTTGAACAGTACCTATTACAGATATTAGATAACAAACTGTATGCAATGGGGTTTTTCGAAGGGTAGGTTTGGAATTCGCCACCAATATTTTATTCATTTTCACAACTTTTTTTGCTGCCACAATTATAAATAATATATTTTGAACATCTCAGACAGTTAACTGATGTACTCGCAAGGCGTCGAAACGACGTTCAGTTTTTCCTTGACAGGACTTCTTAAGGAATGATTTATTTACCTCCATAGATACATATTAATTAAGTTTAAAGAAGTCCTTATGAAGAGAAGTTGTTAATAAAACACTCATGCTATTCGATCGAAGGGTAGAAGCTTGATTTATTAAAATAAACTTATATTAACCTATATTTCGTTTGGCGTCAAAAGAAGCAGCCAAAGCTCGCATTAGAAATTAGTTGCCTAGTGAAATATACATTCCTTGAATAGCGTAGTAAAATCCATAATTATAAATGTTTTTAATAATGAAAGTGAATAAAAATTATAAAAAAAATTATTGTTTCTTAAAAAAAAATCTAGATAGTGTTGAATTTTTTATTGCTAAGGAAAAGGTTAATTTATTTGACGATTTTTTTGTTGAAGAAATAATTTTTCAATACTCATTTTTTTTAAAAGAGCTTTGGAACATTTACATGTTTTTACACACATGGTACATATTGATTCCAACCCAAACCATTTACTAAAACCAATATAATATTTCTTTTCACGACACAAAAGATTGATAATTTCTACTGGGAAGCTATTATTTTAAAACATGGCAACATTATCGGTTATGAAGAATGAATTTGTTTTGCTAATCAAAAACAGTTACTTTTTAAAAGAAAAACTTTCATGTAATTGTGACGATAGAATAATTCTGTTATAGATATCAACTTTTTTATTTCATGGGTTTTAAGATATATTGCATTTTAAAGTCATAGAGTGATGACTTTATAATTGAAATCAATACATCTCTTGCATGCAAGAGTATTGAATATATAACTGAACTAAATGTCTCTTAAAAGCTGCAGTAATTGCTCATTGATTAAAACGTCATTCTAGAAAGAAGTCTAGAGGTCTTCAAGTTTTTTTCTAGAAACTAATGGAGAGTAGAATATTGCAATTACAGTTTTTTGATTTTTTTAAATCAAAATTGTTTATAGATTCAGTGCTATGTATGTATATATGTATATATATATATATGTTACCGGCAAAGTATGAAATCCGGAATTGTATAAAATGCCTAAAATTAGCCGGCAATGTATGAAATGATTCTTATTTCACACATTGCCTAGGCATTCTAAAGAATGCCTAATGAGAAACCGGCAAAGTATGAAATACATTTCCGATTCCTTTCGAATATTGCGTGGCAAGGCACGAGACTTTTAACGCGGGCCTCAGGTTCAGAATTTGTCAGTTGCACATTGTGGTTTGTTTGGAATGTCAAAGTACTGAATTTTACTTAAACTTTTTCAGCAAAAATTTGGTTTTTTCCTGTGCTGGATAAAAATGGAGAAGCAAATTGTAGTGTTGGAGAAGGAGTCAAGGTCTATAGCAGGGGTAGGCAACCTATGTCACATGTTACAATTATCAGTGGCACTCAGCACTACTCAACAAATTTGTCAATTTTTGAATGAACTTCATAAATTTGTAATAGACCTTATTTGACAAACATCTCCAGAATATGGACAAAAGGAATTATGAAAAAATTTGAAAGAATAAGAAAGGTCTTTGCATAAAAAATGAAATGAAATGTAATTAAAAATACCATTCAAGCCTACCATGTAGCAATAAGTAGATTAATTTTAAGTTTTTATTTTTAATTTGAAAATTTTCTTTTCCTTAGTAAAAGAAAGACATACATTTTGTTTGGTACAATCTTCTTTTTCCTTTACGTATTTTGAATAATTTTTTAATGCCACTCTCATTATTTTGTCAGAATAACATTTGTATTTTCTAGAAATGTACGTCATTGATATAGTAACCTTATCATGACCTCATTGCATACTTTGCCTAAACAGCTTTAGTCATTCTATACAATGCATAGGCAAATTATGAAATAATTCTTTTATTTCATACTTTGCCTAAAAACGTCCGGCATTCTATACAATGCCTAGGCATTCTATAGAATGCCGGCATTTCATACTTTACCCCGGTAACATATATATATATATATATATTGCAAGTCACGTACTTTTTTTTTTACTGAATAGAAAATGAATTCCTTGTAATCTTATGAAGAAATTTGAATGTTTGTATGTTTGCTTGGAACTTATACAAATCTATACCGTCGATCATATGGTTCGAAAATTTTTCAGGGAGCCTCGCTGATATTTGAAAAAAAAACCGTAAGCTTGTTTCCACGGAACAGAATTTTCAAAATTATTTTTTAGAGATTTTGTATTTCTAAAACCTTTCAAATGCCATGATATACAGCCAATACTAGAAAACTGTTTCCTCTCTCATGTTTGGGAAATATTTGCTGTATTTGGCCCCATTTTTTTGATTTAGCAGCTTTTAAGAACGGGGTTTTGGAAACCAGCTTCCAAGGAGGAAAGGGTTGTTATTGTGTTATTGAAAAAATTTCCTTTTTT
The DNA here is from genome assembly GCA_019973955.1 of Trichonephila inaurata madagascariensis. Classification (NCBI taxonomy): domain Eukaryota; kingdom Metazoa; phylum Arthropoda; class Arachnida; order Araneae; family Nephilidae; genus Trichonephila; species Trichonephila inaurata. The sequence goes on from BMAV01016456.1 coordinate 41,068, forward strand.
CAGCCATTAGGTCTACAGACTTGAAATTTGTCAACCATATTTCATTCGTCGAGTACACATTCGGTACGAACGGGTTTTTCTGGAATCGACTCCCAAAAGGGTTGCGGGAGTGTTATAGATGAAAATTCTCCTTTTTGAACAATTAGACCTACAGACTTGAAATTTTGCAAGTACATTTCTTTTACTGAGTAAGAACTCAGAATTCGGTATGAATGGGTTTTGTCGGAATGAAATCCCAATGGATGTGGTTACCGTGACATTAAAAATAAATTTATTCCATTTTAGAAGTTCACATCTTGTTCTTTTTAAATCAAGAGGTCCTTAACAATCGAAGTTTAATGCTAAAACTTGGATACCAATAACTTAGAAAATATACATAATTATAAATTCTCAGGAAATTCTCAATGAAACGGATGAGTGACAGCAAGTAATAAATATAAATTCTGTTACATAATCTTTGAATATAATTTGGTTTATGTGTTCTTTATGATGCAAAATAATTCTTACTATAGAATTCATAAGGATGTGGCAGAAACCCTTAATGGAGTCTCTTGAAATTTTGTGCTTGATCAAATAACAATACTGTCACTTAAATCAAGCAACATAAAACACATATTGCATATGAAAAACTACAGCAAATGACTCGAAATAACCGTGTAGACATAGCGTACATATTTTAATAGTCCACATAATAAAACGTCATCTCGCGGCAATATTATCCTGAAATTTCCTTCCTCTGGAAATTACGTAAAA
>BMAV01016456.1:46820-67933 GCA_019973955.1 Trichonephila inaurata madagascariensis
TATCAAGGCATTTAGTGAAAAAAGTTATATACTCATATCAATAAAAGTATTCTTAAAATAAACTGCATGTATTTATCGAGGGATTTGGCTAAAATTATAATATTTTATTAAAATATAAAAAATTTAAAACTGACGAATATATACATATTAGAAATCAGACATACAATAAGAATTATTTAATATTCATACAGTAAGAATTACTTTAGTCGTTTCCTTAGAAAATAATATAAATATCAGGTTTAAAAAGTTTCATAGAAATACATTGATAATATTTTGAGTTATCAGACTCGTCATGATAGGTTCTGAACAATTTAAATTCCCACTATTGGCAGCTTAAGACCCACTTTAGATTTTTTTGTAATTTTGTGTAATTTATTGTAACTATATGTAATGTAGAAACAAAGTAATACATATATTACTATGTCTAATAGAAGTCTTAATGGAATACAAATATATATATATATATATGAAATCGAATTTAATCAAAAGAAAACAAAGGTTCTGTTATATAAAAGTCTTTTAAGATCGGTATTAACTTATACATGTGAAACTTGGTCCATGTCTCAAACAGATGAGAACATGATAAGTATCTACGAAAGGAAGATGATGATGAGTTTGGTGTTTTATATGGCGCAAGAGCCAGTTTTGTCTATACTGCGCCAAACATTCATAGGTCTGTGGTCTGGACGGGAAAAGAAGAGAAGGAGAAATTGGATGACAAGATGGAGGGTCGAAAATAGAGAAGGATCACTGGGGTACCCCGGGGTCGTGACACCCGTACCCACCTAAAGAAGGTGAGCCCCCTGAGGGGTCTACGCGAAAGGAAGATTTTAAGGTTTATTTTTGGAGGAATTCAAGAAAATGGAACGTGGCAAGAAGAAGATCGAATTTCGAGCTCTATCACTCGTATAAAGAATCTGACTTCGTTAAATTCCTCAAATTACCACGAATTAAATGGGAAGGTCACGTTCTCAGTGTAGACGAAGACCGCTCCATTAGAAAAGTCTTCAATGCCCAACCAATTGGCACACGAAGAAAAGGAAGGCCAAATCTTAGATGGATTGATGGCCTAGAACAGTGGCGTACCGTACACCCCAAAACCCCCGCATTTTTTTTGGGGGGGGGAAGGTACACCAGGAGGCCCAAATACGCAAAGTACGTAACCCAAAGTACTTATTTGGGCTTTGGGCGCAAAACCTGAGCTTGAAGGAGGGCCCTAATATTCTGCGTTACGTCACTGGGGTCTAGAAAAAGATCTAGTCTTGAGATCTAAAAATTGGAGAACTGTAGCAGGAAGAATGCTGGCCTGGAAAAGGCTTCTTGAGAAGGCTAAGCCCTCCCTAGACTGTCTAGTCACTGAGGAAGGAAGGAGACTGGTCCCGACAGGTTTTGAAAGATTTAAATACTCACTACTAGTAGATTAAAGACCTAGTAGGTTTTCTGAATTTTATATAATTTACTGTAACTCGCTCCTATCTAGCGTAAAAAGAAAATAATACATGCTTTGCAAACGAAAAGGTTGCTTTTTTCGATAAAATAAAAAAAGCCAAATATGTGTGTTTTCATCGAAATAGGTCATTTCGACTTTTTCGGATACCTTAAATTGAATAATAATGGAATACCAATGCACATCAAAATTTTAATGAGAGACAAATCAGATTGAGTTCCAAGAATGTGATGCATTTTTAAGACTTATTTGCTTTTAGCGTTTGTCATATACTTGTAATTTAACCATTCTTTTTATGTGTCAAAAACAAGATAATGATTTTTCAAATTTGAACATAAGAAGTGAGACACAAAAGAAACGAGACTGGTCCAATAAATTATTGTACATACAGAATAAGTTCTCCGTAACATTATCACCTTCAAAGTAGTTCTCTTCAGCATTCGCATGCTTCTGCATTCGGTGCTGTCATTGCTAGTAACGGTTCTGGAGCAAGGTTTTTGAAAGGCCCTTTAGGAGATATTCTTCGTTTTTACCTGAACCTCTTCACTGAGGGAAAATGGGTTCCTTTTAAGCAAGTTTTTACTGTAGGAAATAAAAAAAAAAGTAGCACAAGGCCAAATAAGATGAATAAGGAGGATGCCCTTACAGAATAATACTTTTACTGGTCAGAAACTACTGCTTGATAAATCGGGCTGTGTGAGCGGGTGCGTTGTTTTGGTGCAACAGCCAGTCATCTCTCCCCAATTCTGGCCTTCCCCCCTTTTTTTTTCACGAAGTCTTTTTAGTACTTCAATGTAGTAGTGCTGATTAACAGTTTCATCATCAATGTGAGTGGAAACCCATTCATATCACGAATTTTGGCAATGTTTTGGTTCACGTTCATCCTCTTCAACACAGTCCCTTCCCCCTGAAAACCGCTTATGCCAATCAAACATATGTGCACAAGACATAGTTTCATCACTCTAAGCATCGTTTAATATTGAAAATGTTTTCGGGACTGATTCCTTAAGTTTCACAAGAAATTTGATGTTAATTCGGCATTTTTCCAGCAGAATGCAGTTGCACGTGTTCACTCAATTACACAGTTCTACCAACTGACGTGATCGGTCGAGACGAAATTGACCACATGGATAAAGGAGGTGTATGGGATGACATCACCAAAACAGTTGTTGCCAACTCCACTCTTTTTTCAAGTTACATGATTCGAGTTCTCGTTTTTTGTGCCACATCTTCTATAAAAGGATAAACCTTCTAAAAGTTCCATTATTTGCTTCATTTCTGTGATGCAGAATGTCAAACTAAAAAGGGATGGATATTTTAAGGAACAGGTGAAAAACACATATTCTCATGTCAGTTGAGTTGGTACAGGATAACGCCATACGTTAGCAATGAGTTTGTTATAGTCAAAAACAGGCTTCTCCCAATCACGAACATACCACCTCCAGTCACTCTCAAATTAAGATCTTTGAGATTGCCCAAGAATAAGAAAAGAGGTAAAAAGGATTTGTCTTTCTCATTCAAGAAAGACATTTCATTAGAGCATTCTAAGCCAATTTTCTTCAATATTTCTCCTTCTTCGTGAACCTTAGATCCCCGCATAGTAATTCCAAAAAACAATAGAAATGCGGACATGAAGTTCCAGACGAGAAAGCCAATGACTATATTGGTGCGAAAAATTTTCTCATTCGTAATGGCAACACTAATGGTAACAAAGATTAAAGAAGTGAACATACAATATTGCAAAAGGGCACACATATTCAAAGCCTGGTCAACGTTTTCAACAAGAGACACAATCGTCTTAAGGGTTTTGTTTTCGGTGTGTATAAAAGCAGAAAATTCATGGGTTTTCAACTTCTTTGCTAGAATCACACGGTAGGATCTGATCACGTTGCTTAGCGTTTGATAGGTACCATCACACAATAATAGACCTGCTAAGCATGTACAACCACTGCATGTTACTGAAAGGAGAGCGCATATTAAAATAAAAACTACGCATGCATCTTTATTCCCAAATGGGACACCGAAGGGGAGTTCCAAAGAACTTTTGAAGTGCTCCCATTCTAGCTTGAAGAAAAGGTAGACCATCCCGCAAAGAGAAGCAGTGATATCTATGAAGAAAAACACAAGAAAGGCATTAATGTATTTGTTTCCAATTACATTGCGGGGATTCAGACCATAAGATATTTGACATAACTGAGCAAGGGAGCTGCTTATTTCACGACGCTTTGCCCAGAAAACAAAACGGAGAACAAAGCCACAAATGTTAGTTGCGTACATGGTTACAGTTACGGCCACGGAAGGTATCAACTGATGTATGAAGATCATACTGATTACGAATGCAGTAGAAAGCAATATACGAATTAGAATTACTAAAACTTTTGTTGCATAATTCCGATTGTTTCGGAATGATTTTGATGGTGAAATTTTAATTTGAACAGTAGTTATTAGAGACGCTATCCAACAAGCTGTACGCAATGGGTTTTTTTGAAGTTTGTGTTTAGAATTAGGTACCAACATTACATTCAGTTTCGAAGGTTTTCTTGCTGCCACCATTATAAGTAATATATCCTATAATTCCTACGTTGGTGAATATATCTCAGTTGCCAATAAATTTGTGGGATGTTGAAACATTCTTCTGTTTTCTGTGTGACTTGATTGATTTAAAGAGCTGGTTTATTTATTTATATTAGTGAAATATTAATAAAATTTTAATAAGGCGAGATGTAGCGCGAAATTGAAAAAAATTAATATGAGCTCATGCATTCTATCGAAAGATAGAAGTATGACTTATTAACTTTTTGAAACAAACTTATTGTAACCAGTTTTGTTTCGCGTCAATAAAAACAGCCAAGTTTCGCATAAAAAATGAGTTGCCTAGTGAAATATACAATTCTTGAGTTGTGCAGCAAAACCAATAATTGAATGTCTTTAAAATAAAAGTGAATAAAAATACCAAAAAAGTCATTTTTTTTTAAATAAAAATTCTATAAAATATTTTTTTATAAGAAAAAAGAAAAGTTTAATTTATGTGGTGCTTTTGTTGAAGAAATTATTTTTTAGCAGATTTTCAATTATAGCATAAGCTTTGGAACATTTATGTTTTTACATGTAGTATATTGATCCCAGCCCAAATAAAAATTACTTCTCCTTTATAATGTTTTTCTACAACACAAAGGATTAATAATTTCTACTGGGATTCAATTATTTTATAAATTGATCATAGTATCGGTTTTGAAGAAAGAATTTGTTTTGTTAAATAAAAGCAATTACCTTAAAAAAAAGCTGTCACACAGTTGACAATATAATAGTTGTATGACTACCATTTTCATTTCATGGATTTTAAGATACACTGCATCTTAAAATCATAATGTGATAGCTTTAGAATTGAAATCGATAAATCGCGTAAATGCAAGAGTATTAAATATATAACTGAACTTTTTTGATGTCTCTAAAAGATGAAGTAATTTATCATTGATTAATTCATCATTCTTTGATATATTTCAATCTATAAACTTATTGAAAAAAGCATAATTTTTCAACTACCCAATATTCATTAATAGTTTTTTTGAAGTATTGTCTTACTTACCATTAAGCCACTCCTCCCCGATTAAGTAGCTTTAAAGCTTTTAAGAACCCGAGCTTTTAACTGAAAATTAAAAGTAAAAAATGTTTTTTAAAAACAAGCTTTTATTTAAATGCGCTGACCAGTTTCAGGTTAGGAGGCCTACCAAGCAAGAATTCGAAATCGGATTTTGAAAATTCTCTTAAGTTTTTGAGTTGGAGGCCAACTTCCTTTTTTTCAGGCCCCGCCGCCGGGCCCCCCCCCCTTTGTGCCCAAAGCCCCGAAACTACGCGTACGTAGACTCAACTCAATACGCGCTATCGATAGGCGATCTTTGTTTAAATTCGTATAAGTTGTGGAATTAGGGGACCTCTTTCAAAATCGGGCCGGGCTTCGAGACTAGAATTTAAACAGTTATATTTTCATAATCTATTCAACTAGACCTTTCTAAAAATGTATCACTTAAGTGAATAACTACGTAAGTTTCGGAATATTATTGGAGAAGTTCGATGGAAAAAATTTTTTTATCGGATCTGGAGCCCCCACCCCTTTTACACCAGAACTTAGAAAATTGAGTCGTACACGCAGCTCGATCAGTTCTATCTAGTAGTATTTTTTTTGTGTGTGTGTGAAAATTCGTATAAAGTCAGGAGTTGGGAGCCCCTAGTTCCGATAAGGGACCCACTTCGAGGCCAGGGCCGAGAAAATGCATTGTCATCCAAAGTAATCGTGTATACAAAATTTCAGCTCAATCGGGTGAAGATATCAGCTTCAGAGTTGCAAGATTCCACCCGAACAAAATACATTGCAAGTTAAATAAAAGCTTGTAAAAAAACTAGATTGGTTTGATTATTTGTCATTCTAGAACACAGTGGTTCTTACCCACTGTGCCGCCAATTCTTTTTATAAATTTTAATTATACTCTGATTAACATTATTCCTCAAATTTAGATATAAGAAAATTTGATTGGGTTCAGAATTCATTTGTGATAACGGACATATATGTACATGAATTAACTTTGAATAAAGAGGAAGAACTAATTTCACTCTATAAATTCTTTTACGTCTCTCATTTCAAAACAGTCGAAACAGTCATTTAATTCATTTTAGATTAAAATTTGTGGCGATTATCCCATAATAGCCAAAAAAAAACTGTAAAACATATTGTTGCAATTTTCTGCATCTTATTCATGTGAATTCGGATTTTCAATATTAACAAATATGAAAATAAAAATAAGATCGAGATTTATAAATGTAGATGATGAATTGAGAGCGGCATTATCATTTTTACGACCAGATATAAAAGAAATGATCAAAAATCATCAAGCTCAAGTTTCGCATTAAATGTGTATTCTTATAATTAATTTATAATTAATTACCCAATAAACATTTTGCTGTCTTTTTCGTACATGTTATTTTATTTAACATTGAAAATTATTATCATCAACTATTTTACATAGTGTATTACAGATAAGTAAAATTCTTCTTAACATATTTTATTGTTAGTGTGCCGCCAAATTTTGAAATTGTTTTAACAGAAAAAAAGGTTGAGATTCACACTGTTCTAGAATGACAGGGAAACTTTCAGTGACGCCCTGAGCAATAACCATAATTAAGGGATGAGGGTTATACCTGGCCTTGTTCCAAGTTTTTTTTTATTTCTGCACCACGCCACATGAAAGTTTTATGGATCGGTTATGTGAAAGGTAGCAGTATGATTGATCCCAATCAATACGTTTCCAGTGAAATATGAAGGCTGCAGATATAGATCTTAAAGTTTTGATCCACTATAAAGTGATGAGGACGATACCAGGTTTCGTATCAAAATTCAATGAGAAGAATTTTTAGATAGCGTATAGAAAAATGTTTTATGCAAAATAAACTAAATTCATGAAACGTCGTTGTGTATTTTGGATTTGATTTTTATTGCATTCTAATACTTGATAACATTACTGTATTGTTGGCAAAATCAATTAAATTAAAAAAAAAATTATGTTTTCGAAACATTTTATTTCTTTTTCGTAATATAAGTTTTAGCAACCAAATTATTTTATTCCAAATGTAACTAAAAGAAAAGAGGTTTATGCAACTAATATATCAACGAAACTGTCTCAAAAACATGTAAATCTATGAAGAAAAGTTCTTAAGAACCTTATATTAATTTAGAAAACACGTAATAACTTAAAATAATGGAAATAACACTTAAGACATTAATGTAAACTGTGCACCAATGCCACTATTCTTTGTGAAGAACTCTGATTTTTCTTTTTCAATATATATATATATATATATGTAATAATTCCCTCTAGTATCCTTTTTATTTTTTTTTAACTCTTTGTACTAATATTTAAAATAACTTTACTTCTTTGGTTTAAAAATAACATTGTAATCTTAATCGTAATCGGCTAGTCCGAAATCCCTGTCCCGCCCATTCTATCCAATCCGAATTACTATTACGTAATAACCACTGCCGGTATAAAAGCAAAAATCTTGTGTAATCACCCTCTTTTTCCTCTGATTGCCTTTATCATGTAATCAGCCGGCCGCAGCGTGTTCTGTGTTTGTGTTCTGTGTTTGTGCCATGATGTTTGCTTCTTGTTATGTGTAATGCCGTCTCTACTTGATCTCTAAGTGTTTCAAGATGCAATAAACTGGATTAATGTGCCAGACTGCCTCATCTATAGTACTAATACGTAACATCAACCAACATAGAAAATGTATCTAATATACAGTCATTCACTCGCCATCGGCCACGCCCTATCCTTTGGTTCGCTACAATAATAACATCCACTCTCCACGTCTTACAATTATTTTTACCACTCAACAGAAATATTATAGAAGTATTTCATATATATATATATATATATATATATAATCTTGTTCAGATTTTCAATCGCTAATCAAATGCTTATACATCTCACATTTTAACACAGTGTATTAAACACAAATTTATTACTACTACAGCACATCAATTCCCTCACCGAATCTCTAGCAAACGGGAAATAAATTTTTGAGTTTTCGAAGTAGTCTCCTTTAATTTCAGCCATATTATGAAATAGTTAAATTTGATTATAAACATTATTTTTGGTTGGATAATAATACAAAAATTTGAATGATGGCTTTCTTCTATTTTTACACTCTAAACTCAGTGGCGCAGCAGCCCATGAAGGCCAAGACCTACTATACCCATATCAGTATACGTAACCTTGGGTCCTGAGGTGCATCAGCAGATGTTCCGGTCAGGTGGTCAGTCTGACCCGATTTTTACACTCTTTCTGTCCATTAATACTAAATTTTGTGTTCATAGAGAGAGAAAAAGATAAGGAGGAGAGATAGAAAGAGAAAGAAGAGAGGCAATTTAATAATATTTGTTATGAGCTCTCTTTTAAGCTGCTCATATGGCTGTGAATCATAACCGGTGTAGTTTCTGTCGAGGGTGCTTGCGCCTTAATGTCCCTGAGGACCCTCCATGCAGAGGCACTGATGAATTATGTTAAATCTGTTGAGACTCGACTCCCTTACGTTGTCTTGGTATTGAAGTCTGGAGAGATGGGTGCCAACTCAGAGTCCCCTCATCACTTTGCTGTGGCTCAAAATTAAGAGGTTCGTCAATAATAATCCTCGTTTGGCTTCAAAAATATGACGTTTATAAGCAATCAAGCCTCCCTTTTTCATTGCATGGAGCCCTGTGATGGATTCCTAAACCAGGGGAACAGGAAAGAGAAATCATTCCATTAAGGTTCATAATTTAAGAAAAAACCCGCATAAATGTATAATTTTCATGATATTTAGTGTCACTTAGATTAGAATGCATATATAAAATTGTTTTATAAGGACATTTTGACAAAAAAAAAATTATTTAAATACAATATTTTGGCAAAAAATTAACTTAGAATAACATTTTTTCCAAATGTTCTCCTTTTGTAAAAAATGCTTTTATTGTATTAATATTTTGCCTGTATATAGCTCAGACCTCTGTACAGAGGCTCACCTATGAATTTTGAAAAATTCAAATTATTTTCAGAGTTACAATCATTTGAAATAATTATCGGCGTATTTTCTTAAAATTTCTCCCTTCTGTTTTCGTAAAACATGGATAAATCGACTTCCGAGTTATGCATTTCAAAAATTCTAGTTGAGCCTCTGTACAGAGGTCTGAGCTGTGAATACAGGCAAAATATTAATACAAGAGAAGAATTTTTTTACAAAAGGAGAACATTTGGAAAAAAGATTATTCTAAGTTAATTTTTTGCCAAAATACTGTATTTAAATAATTTTTTTTGTCATAATGTCCTTAAAACAATTTTATACATGTATTCTAATCTAAGTGACACTAAATATCAAATATTATCCATTTACACGCTTTTGCAAAATCACGGTTCCGAACGTAGTCGGATACCTTAAGCAATTTAGAATGTTTGGACATTTAGGATTTTCCTCGTTTTGCATCCATGAAAATTACAGAAATGGTATTTACATTTTTCATGTCTCTACTCTTCAAAAACACCTCTACTATGTTTCTAAAAATATTTTCAAAATACTTTTTGCAAATCATGTGCTATATTTTTATTTGTATAGAGTGAAATTTTTCTAATGTTTCTCTTGATCGTAATTCACTACCTATTATCCAACCACTTAGATGTGTATTTCATGATATTGTATGACTATATACTGTCTTTGTGTTAAGTTATTGATGTTTAAGTCCCAGCATTACGCTTTCGATTGTATTGAAAAACTTTCTTATACATCTCGCCTTTTCACATTCAGAGAGGACGAGGGTTGAATTTTCAAAACCGAAGTATAATTATCATTCACTCACAACATAGCCCCAAAGTTGATTTCCACGAAACTAGCTTTTAACTAATTTCTACTCAACAAAATAAACACGCTTGTCAAATTTCAAGTCTGTAAGTTTGAAGTGCCGCGTTTCCGGAGGACAGAACCCGCGAGCTTCGATTCCGTAAGCATGTAACATACCACTCGACCAAAATGATCAATGCAGTCCGGAGTCCGTTACTGGCTTATGTAGATGATACCACTACACAGTCCTCCACCAGTGAGTCCGTGGATAGATGAACGAACAATATAGTTGTTATAGCGAGCGTGTGAGATGTTGCTGTAATTGAAGGAGTTGCTTCAAGTGAGTCTGATGACTTAGCTGCGTCAAATGTGTGTCTGACGAATCTGATGAGTTTTTGGTTGCTTTTTTTGTGGGTAGAGGGTGCCACGACAGATCAGAGAAGGTTACCCTTTTCTTTTATTCAACCAGGGTCACCAATGAAGTGGCGCATTTCCGAAGAACAGAACCCGTGACCTTTGGTTCCGTAAGCACGTAACATACCACTAGACCAAAATAATCACTTCCGTCCGGAGGCTGTTACTGGCTTATGTAGTCTACAGATCCGTTACAGGTTTATAATAGTTCAAATTCCTGAAATTTTTATCTATAACGCTCCTTAGTCCCTCGCAATTTCCCTTGAGAGTCGATTTCCACAAAATCTTTTCTTAACGGATCTCTACTCAACAAAAGAAACATACTTACCAAGCTTTAAATCCAGACAACTCGTGATGAGTGAAAAAATGAATGAATGAGTGCTAGTCGCTTTTCTCCTGTATGTATAGATAATTATGCTAGCTCTGGTAAAAATCAAATTAGGCGATTTTTAACGTACGAAATGAGGATTGAATTACAATTGTCAAGATACAATTACTTATAACACTGTATGCTTGATAACATTCAAGAGTTTTTGATTACAATAATGTATATTACATCAGTATTAATGAAAATACACTTATAAAAAGAAAGAGCCCTGTGATGTTTATTCAAGTCAATAAATTAATATTCTTGTGTAAAATACATGGATATTAGTTTTTGACACATTCTATGCAGAGTCTTTATTATTTTAAAAGAAAATTTGGAACTTGTTTTCTGAATGTCAGGGAAAGGATTTTCCTCTGAAAAAAAAAAAAAAAAAGAAAAAAGTGTGTGTGCTTATGACCACACGATAGAAGTAAAAACTTCAAATTTTATAATGTTATTTCAGGGATTAGAGTTAGATGAGAATAAAAAACAAGAGGATATTAGTAATGTCCTATAAAATTATTTATTCATATGTCTGTATTCATAAAGTAATATTTTTGTGCGAAATATACAATCATACTTGGGAATTAATTGTATTCTAAGAAGGAAACAATAAGTTTACGGTAGTTGAAATAGGTTATAAATCCTTTAGATTCAAAATTTTATTTAAATATCTATAAAAAAAACTCCGTCAAGCTTGTTCCGTACTTCCTCGTGTTTCATTTGGATTATTTGACATAATAAAATTGAATTTTGATTTTAAAGAATCAACTAAAAGTTTTGATTTGTCTTTTGAAAAATCTACTTTAAAATTCCCACTTAAAATCATTGGCAATTTGCTCAGAAGACCCGATCCGGCTTTGTGAATTTTGGTTGTAATTTAACAATATTCAATTCTATCCATGAATTAATTTAAGAAAAGGGATAGTAAGACAGGTAGTTGATTGGGAAGAGAGGAATCTAGGTCAAAACCTTTGAAAAAGGATTTAATCAGAAGATTTATATCACATAATCTCTGGCTTATACTAGCTCTTTTGTCATTGTCTGGCAGTTTTATACAAATATATCCGATGTTGCTGCAAGGAAAGTCTTCTTAATTATATTTTGTTTTCTTGTATTTAAATTATTTAATGTAACTTTTTCTTAATACCTGTATACTTAATTTTGTTATTTTAAATTTTTAATTGTTTTAATTTTCATTTTAGACTCAAAGTTTATTTAAGTAATGTGATTAATAGAACTATTTGTTCATTGCTGTTCTGATTCGCTTACAAAAATAGATTTTTATTCTTAAATTCAGTGCAATATTGCTAATGATAATTATACTATTTACTTAGTTCTATAAAAATTTGTCCTTTTACTTCATTTTGTTTAATTTAAGTGTAGGATTTCTCTCTCTAAGCCTATTTTTTTAAAAATATTATATGTTTCATATCTTCATGCTTCAACTAGGATTAGAAAGAATCCCGCACTCATTTTTGTAGAAAAAGGTGGCGGGGGAGAGAGGAGAAGGAGCTCCACTTAGATCAGGGATGGCAAACCAATGGCATGCGACACAATTACTTGGGCACGTCTACGACCAAAACGGTTAGCATTTTAATTCACAATAACAAAGTTCACTATGAAGTATTACTAATAAACGCGAGTGATCAGTCGCGTTTTTACAGACATATGCCAGCATTTTAAAGAACTGAATGTAATTTCAAGACAAAAAAATATTGTCTTCAAGAGGGATCTCAATGCTTTTGACGTTAAATTGCATATTTTCAGTAACGATATTATTACAAGAAACTACTAGTACTTCCCAAACTTGAAAAAATCAGACGAAGAGAAAGTTATTCAAGAACTTATGTCCATAATTATTATGTACCCTGATGTGACTTCATTTGAGATAAACTGAACTTGTCCTAATTCGATTGGAAGAAATTGAAGAATTTGAAATGCAACTGTGCTTGATTTCCAGTCTAGTTCAATATGGATTCAAAAATTTATTAAAACAAGAAAATTTTTGGAATTGATTGAAACAGAAAATTAACAAGCAATATAAGTAAAAATGTCAGTAACGAAATTTTGGAAACATGGAATTCGATTCCAGATACATTTAACTGTTTGAAGAAACTAGCTCATGCATTTTTAACCATATTTTCATCTACATATGCCCGAAAAACATTATTTTCAGAGATGAATAACATTTAATACTCACTTAGAAAACCATTTGGCAGATGACTCTAATTCAGCATGTGTTCTGCTAAAAGTAACATTTTACAATCCTAATGTAAGTTATTTGTCATCTGATCGGCACAACAACAGAAGTCATACTAATTTTACTTTAATTTGAATTACATATATATCCAAAACATTTACTGCTATACAGTGCAAAATGTATTTTTTAATAGTAAATAAAGAGTTTTGAGTAGTTAGTATTTAATTTTATTATTTTCCCAAGAATCACAAATCAAAATTATTTTACGGCACGTCTATACCCCATTAAACACTTTTTTAGAAAAAAATGGCATGTTGAACCAAAAAGGTTCGCCACCCCTGACTTAGATTGAATCTAGGAAATTTACTTTTACGGCGTATTGGTAGGGGGACAAACTACCGCTTTCAGAGTGGCAGGGGGAGGGGGGAAACGTCCTTCTTTTTCTTTTTAGCGCGGTCGACCTTGTACGAGCAGGATTTCGGATTCGAGACGAAAACTTCCGAAGGAGCGTTACATACCGAAGCGTGGCGCTCATTCAAGTTCACTCTCTCCAGCCAATCGCGCCAATAGAAGTTATCACTTCAAAAAGAAAAAGATTTTTGGAAATAGTATTTTCACTTAATAAGAAATCGAAACACAAAGTTTAAAATTATTTTTTAAACATTTTTTTTATTTAATCCTTTAAATAACTATTAGTGCAATAGAGCTGAAATACCTGTTAAAAGTAAACTGAAAATAGAAGATTATTTTGTACTGCCTAATAGTTTTGCAAAAGGTTTAAAAACAAGTGTTATTTTGTATAGCCTAGTAGTTATGAAAAGGGCTTAAAAGCTATAATAGGTGTTACAGAGTGCCATATACAGAAATGCATTGGACATGCCAAACGACGGACAATGCCACTTGGCGATTCTTCTGAATTGTTGTGTTAATTCGGTTTGTAGACAAAAAAAAAACGTGTTAGATCCAGGTTCCAGTGAGCAAATGGGCCCGAAGATATTTCGAATTCAAGAAATTTATGCAAATTTTTTTCAGTGGCATTTTTCGATCAATAGTTGACCATTCTGCCCTGTTAACCTGCAATATTTATTGAACTAGATTTCCTGATATCTCTTTAAGTACTGGTGTTACCACCAATCTGTATTTAGTTTATTCTTTGTAAATTTTCACTCGAGGTTCGAATTGTTTTCAAAGTATGTGGAATAGAGAAAAGACGCTCGAAATTCTATCTGTCTTTCTAGTAGTTTTAATCCCTTGCTCACACCAGACTGCACTCTAGCACACATGGCAAATCCCAGATTTCTGGGGATACTCACCTTGACGCGTTACGACGCACACTTCATTTTTCCTATTGACGCTGACTCTAAGGCGCTTTCAAAAGTTTGTACAACTGTTTTTGTTATTTATTTTTACTTTTTCTTGCCAATATAACGTCGTCGTTGCATTTCAACGAAAGTGATACTGAATGAGAATATTTGCCGGAATCTGATGAATGCGACAGTGACTCTGTGTGATACGGATTTATCTATTTGTGAAGAATTCGAAGAAATGGAACAAAAATGACAATACACTTATTAACACAAATCGAAAAGCTTTTTGTTCCAAGGAACATTTCGAGTAATTTCACATAGATTTGTAGTTTTAATTTCAATTTTCCTATCTTTTCAAATTTGTTACACAGACATTTTGTAATTTAACTTATGCAATTTTATACAATCTGAATAAAAGACAATCTACCTTATAATGTTCCCTGCGCTGATTACACTGTCTGTACACCTAAATAAGCCATTTATCCACATGAGGTTACAATGGGATTTTGCCCTATGCATAGCATGTATGCACTAATGTTTAAACGGCACACAAAGGGTTAATTCTGAATCTGAAGCCCACTCAGTTGGAACAATATCACACCGTAAGTGACGACCGCATTTGTCATAGTCAAGAATATACTCTTTTCAATCACAAACATGGCGCCTGCGGTCACTTTCAAATCAACATCCTTGATATTGTTCAAGAGCAAGAAAAAGGCCAGAAAGGATTTGTCATTTTGCTTCAGGACAAAAATTTCACCAGCACATTCGAAACCAATTTTTTTCAATTTTTCTCCCTCCTCATAAACTCCGGATCCGCTTTTAGTGACCATGTAAAACATGTGGACTGATATTAGGAAATTGATTGTAATAAAACAGATAACCACCTCCGTGCTAAAAGTTTTGTCATTTGACATGGCAACGCTGATGGTTACGAAGATTAAGCAGGTGAATATACAATAATTCAAAAGGGCACATGCATTCAGAGCCTTGTCAATAGCTTCGACCAACGCGACAATCGCTTTCAGGGTCTTGATGTCGTTGAATATAAATGTCGACAAGTTTTGCGTTTTCAGCTTCTTGGTTAAGCTTTCTCGATAAGATTTGATGATATTACTTATAGTTATATAAGTACTATCACATAATAACATGGATATACCACAAATAACACCTCCACTGGTCACAGAAATCATAATAGACACCAAAACCACAGCTAAACATGGCTCTTTGAACTTTGGAGGTATATAGAAAGGGAATTTTAAACTATTTTTGTAACATTCCCATTCTTTATAAAAGAAAATAATACTCATTGGAGTTAATATTGCAATTATAGATACAAAAGACAATAAAAGATGTCTTCTGATATATTTGTTTCCAATCAGAGTATTTGAATTCATGTTGTACGCTTTGATTTTAGAACAAAACGAAGTATAAAACCACAAGTGTTTGTTGCGTACAATGACAGGGCTACGATTGTTGATGGTATCACTTGATGTATGAAGGACATACTGATTACAAATATTAATAAGATAATTAATCGAATTATGAATTTGAATACATTTATCATGTGGTGTTGCATAGTCTTTGGCCCAATCGCTGGTGAAACTTTCATAGGAATCGTTGTTATTAACGAAAGTGCTATGCATATCTCATGCAAACCAGTTTGTTTCATATAAGCTGATGAACTCATTTTTAAAGGATTTAACATTTTTGTCACTTATTTTAGTTGTAATGAATTTCGAACAGTGTTAAATAGTGTCTGTAGAGTTTTTCTAACATTCTATCGAGCATCACTGGAGGACAGTTATAAAAATTTCAACAGCATAAAAAAATCAGAATGATTTTTCCTTTTATAACGTACATTCGATTGGTTTTAAGGGTTGTACTTTTTGATCAAACAATGAATATAAAATTAGTTAATTTTCCCGAATTAATGCAATACCAAGAAAAATTAAATTCACACTCACTGTTCCAAGAACGTCTCCCTTAATCCATTTCTAGCGTTACTTTTGGCGAAGTTTGGTGAACATGTCATAACTACTCATCTTAAATATAATACCGTAATTTTGTTGTAAAATATGTAACCACATTTTTAAAAAATTTTCTCAAGCGTAAATATTTTTCTATGATTACGTCAAAAAAAAAGTACCGGCGTTTTTCATACTCTATTAAAATAATTTGGAAGCATTTTATATAATGCAGATGTTTAAAATATTATGTAATTGGATTCTCGCGTTTTTGAAAGCCCGATAAAAATAAATCGATTTTGCTTGAATACGACCTTCTGTGTTAATCAATAACAGCAATTACGTATTTTTTTTGTTCAACAAGAATATATTTTTAAGCAACTGATAATTGAGCTACAACCATCACGCTACCATTAAGTATTAGATCAAATCAATACAATGACGAAAACACGTTAGGTTATATATTGTCTCTTACGTTACCATGAAAAACGGATCCTAAACATAAATTGTTCCTTTATTTTTTGTATTTACACTGTATGGAAGTAATACAACACGATGATGAATATATATTCAGTGAATTCATGGCAGAGAACATTAGTTTGTATGAATAGAAACTTGAAAATACCAAGGACATCACAGCATTATAGTATTCCGTATAAATTTTAACATTTCATTTTCCCATTCTGATGTTCACGCTGAGGCCGCGGTAGCCGAGTGGTATAGGTATCGGATCGTAGCTTGCCTTGTCACGAGTTCGA
Source organism: Trichonephila inaurata madagascariensis (assembly GCA_019973955.1). Taxonomy (NCBI): domain Eukaryota; kingdom Metazoa; phylum Arthropoda; class Arachnida; order Araneae; family Nephilidae; genus Trichonephila; species Trichonephila inaurata. Next base: position 63,645 of record BMAV01016456.1, read on the forward strand.
GCCCAGTACCACTAAAGACCCGCCGTGTAGGACAGCGATGCACGTTAAATCTGTCGAGAGCTGAAACGTCCTCCCGTTGGTGTGGTGTGGTAGTTAGGAGAGAGGGGTGCCAGCTCAGGTGTCGTCCATGTCAATTGACCTTGGTTCAAAATTACGTGGTCCGTCGCCAAAAGCCCTCGTGTAGCTAAACAGTGCGACGTTAAAATTCAATCAATCAATCATTATCGAAACATTTCTGGAATCCATTTTTAGCCATGTCCTTTAATTCAGCCTGCGATGCACTGATATATTGTTGTCATTGTTTTTCATGAATACAAACACAGATAGTATAATAATAATTATGCAATAATCAAATAATGTTTAATTTATATAATTAGTGATATATATCTGTTTCGCAACTCTTTCGCTTAATTTTTGCAAGTCGATCTCAATGCATGTGTATTTGTGTATCGTAATTGATGTTGCAGATTTTCGTGCGTTAAGTTTGAGCACGATTTATGTTTGATAAATTTCAATTAAGAAAAAAAAAAAGATTCGCAGTGTCGCCCAACCGGTATAGTGGTTAGCGACGCTGACTGCGTTGCCGTAGGGACTGGGTTAGAATCCCGGAGAAGACATGGATGTTTGTAAATGTTTAGTGCCTTTGCGGCAGGGGGGTACTATAAATAGCCGTCGAGCCGCAAGTGCTCTCGTGTGGTTGGTGGAAGGGGTAGAGAGACGGGAGGCCTCTGACTACCCCCAGAGTGTTCTCCCTCTAAATTGGGGTGGAACCGAGCCAAATCGTAGAGTCCCATGATGAATTTCGTGGCCCTTGATCTGGCCTTTGCCAATCAGGTGGCATTAGTAACAACAACAACAGATTCGCAGTAACAGAAGCAACGGGATAAAATAATAGCAGTTATGGAATTTATTTTTTACAAAAAAAAAATTAATAAAATAAAATAAAACTCTTTAAACAAAAATATTTTGTACAAAATAATCGAATTGTGTAAAGTTGTAAAGAATCTCGAAGGCCGAAATCTTATTCAAGGCGGGCCGCGGGTACGACACCCTTGGTCTTATTCATCGATAGTGAATTGTAAAACAATAGAGTATGTCCAAAAAGTAGAAAATTTTTTAACATCAACCAATAGATTCTAAAATATCAGCTAATAGATTCTAAATACTTTATTTTCATCAATTTCTGTTGAAGCACAAGGCGATGGCCAAGTCAACAGATGTGCAGTGCAATCACTAGCTGTACGTTGCAACCTAATTTAAGAAACTATTACTAATTCTATCGAAGCATAAGGCATTGGCCAAGTCTCCAGATTTACAGTGTTTTCACTGTACTGAACTGAACTGAAGTAGGACACATATGCTGATATTTTTTTATTGCTTATACAATTGCGTGTTCTCGTGCTTCCCAATCCATACAATATTTCCCATTTGCTTAAAACTTTCGAGAGTGTCTAGAGCGATGTCCAGAGATGGTCAAGACGAATTTATATATGTTTGGCGTATTGAAAATATCCTCTATCATTGCGTTGCAGAATTTCCGTCATTTATCAGTCCACCATTGGTTCCAGGTTTTATGAAAGGTAGTAGCAGATGGTCTTTAAAGCTTTCTTTGGACGTCTTTATAGAAAAGAATTTGAATCCTTATGAATTAAATAGATGTATTGCATGCTCTCTTCAAAACGAAAAAGATGTCGGTAGAAGAAACTTTACATTGAATTTCGAAATCGCATTTCTTGCTTCGAATGGAATCGCTTTAGATTCGGTTAATTTCGAGGAAGGAAACAATACCGAAGACCAGAAAACGCTTGCAGTAAAACGCTCTAAAGTACTGAATAAAAAGGATATTTATTTTCCTCAGGGCGTCTTTACCATACGATGTAGAATACGGAAACGTCAAACCAATTCGATTTCAATTGCCAACGAAATTGTAAGCGAACGAATTACTGCAGTTACTCGAATATGCATCGAATGGGTTTCATTCATCCGAAAATTCCAGAAGTTTAGTGATTCAGCATCGGATGTCAAAACGATCAGAGTCCATACCAAAGACAAAGGACAACCATCGATGTTTGTGTGTGTAAAGATAAGGAACGAATCTTGTTTGGGAGATAAGATGTCGATTAAAATGATTATACCCGAAAGGAAAAAGGTAGACAAATTCCTCTGCAAGATCTTTTTATTGGATAAAGAAGGAAATAAATTCCAATGCGGTATAATCGATGCTTTTTGTGCTCGTCTTTCAGTACCTGCTTTCAATGTACCTTTATTTTTCTCAAAGAAACAACTGATCGATAGAAAGATGGAATTTTTACCTAACGATGAACTATCTTTACAATTTGAGTTTTGTTTGGCTAACAGAATGTCATTTGAAGGAATCTTAAAGACGGAGTACAATGTTCATTTGATTCTTAGAATGCTTTCAACTGGGAACGACTATCCTGATGCCTCTGGAGCACTCTCTGAAGATCTAATTTCTATGTACAGTAATAAGATGCTCTGTGATACAGAGTTGAAAACTGAAACGAAAACTTTCCACGCCCACAGGTTTGTGCTGTGTGCCCGATCCCCTGTCTTCAGGTCCATGTTGACAATCGACATGAAAGAGTCCAAGGAGAAATGCATCGAAATATACGACTTGGATCCAGAATATGTGGAAGCATTGTTACATTTCTTGTATACCGGTCACATACAAGGCGTAGAATGGGAAACTGCTACCAAATTGTATTATGCAGCGGATAAATACGACATTCCATCACTAAAAATTATATGTACATTACATCTGCAGAGAGAGCTCAGCATCTCTAATGCTGTCGTTATTTTCGCTCTGGCAGATTTGCATCAAAACTTGAAGCTCAAGACTTCGGCGGTTGATTTCATTTCACAACATAGTAAAGAGATATTCGATTCTGATGCATGGGAAAGTGTATCAAGCTTGAACCCTAAGTTGGCAATTCAAGTAATGTTGTTAAAATACAACAAATCAGGTAAAACAAATACTGGTACTTATATAGGGTGTCCGGGCTAAAGTAACCAAAATTTATAGCTTATTGTTACGGAACTACCCAACAGAAGGTAATAAACTGTTCATCCATGGATTGGATAAGCAGAGATATTTTTGGGGTCTAGTCCAATCGGCGGCACGTGCGCGCATTATTCGGCATTTACAGACGATAAACTTGTAACACTGAGCAAACACTTGCACTGCCTTAGCAAAGATGTGGATGGCATAGCAAAAGGTGCAGTACATACTTTGGTTAACAGAATTTAAATCAGTCACGCGTGTACAGCGACTTGTTCGAGAATGATACATCAAAATCTTATCCACCAATGGGAAATACCTTAAATGAAGACGGGAACTTTGGTATCTCAAACTGGTAAGTATACTTGTCGTCATAGAAGACACAGTTGATCATGTACGTGATTCATTTTGTAGTAGTCTTGATAAGTATATTAGGCAAGCCAGTAACTACATTCCATTTTGTTCGAACACGTCCGATTTAAATTCCGTTAACCAAAGTACGCCCTGCACAGTTTGCTGTGGCGTCCACATCTTTACTAATGAAGTCCGTGTAACAAGCTAATCGTCTGCGATTGCCAAATAAAGCACTCACGTGTGGCCAATCGGACAAGATCCAAAAAATCTCAGAGGGCTTTCCAATCCACGGACGAACAGTTTATTGCATTCTGATGGGTAGCTCAGTGCTTCTCAAACTTTCAATACTGGCGCCCCCCTTTTCAATCACAATTTTTATCGCGCCCCCCTTATACATTAATAAATTACTGAATGCAATAATAATGCACTTTGACGCTAAAGCTACAGTACACGATCTTAATTATAAACCTTACAAATTAATAAGATAAGTATATTAAATTTTATATATGTAAATTTTTTAAGTAATATATATATTTTTTCTCGAATTTTTAAATTGGAAAAGATTGTAAAATGCGGTGGCTGCTTTCAAGACAAAATATAGATCTCAGCCAAATACTATATAGAAAATGCACTCAGAGTGTCAATTTCTAATCGTAAACCTTCCTTTGAAAAATTTTCCTCTGCAAGACAAGCCCACGGAAGTCACTAATACTTATTAAACTTGCTCTTAATTTAGTATTAATAAATTAGTTATAAAATACCTTGTGCAGCACTGATACATTAAAATTATACTGTCTGAAGTACCTGCTCTTTGAACGAGTTCATTTTTTAAAAAACTAAAACATTCTTGATAAATAGCTGAATTGTCAGGAGAGTAAACCTAAATGCGCGACAATGTTTACGAAAATGTAAAATG
>BMAV01016456.1:68333-154801 GCA_019973955.1 Trichonephila inaurata madagascariensis
GTATATTAAATTTTATATATGTAAATTTTTTAAGTAATATTTTTTTTCTCGAATTTTTAAATTGGAAAAGATTGTAAAATGCGGTGGCTGCTTTCAAGACAAAATATAGATCTCAGCCAAATACTATATAGAAAATGCACTCAGTGTCAATTTCTAATCGTAAACCTTCCTTTGAAAAATTTTCCTCTGCAAGACAAGCCCACGGAAGTCACTAATACTTATTAAACTTGCTCTTAATTTAGTATTAATAAATTAGTTATAAAATACCTTGTGCAGCACTGATATATTAAAATTATACTGTCTGAAGTACCCGCTCTTCGAACGAGTTCATTTTTTAAAAAACTAAAACATTCTTGATAAATAGCTGAATTGTCAGGAGAGTAAACCTAAATGCGCGACAATGTTTACGAAAATGTAAAATGATACTCTTTAAAATGAATGCTCATATTATAATTAGTTTAAGCGAACTGTAATTTTAAGCCTCACAGAATTAGCATTTAGAATTAATGTTAAACAATGAAAAATAATAATGTTCTTTTTAATATTTAAAGCTAGAAGACTTCAAAATGTTTTATCCCGGTGGCAGACACACACTCGATACTAGCGTTAATGATCACGCGGGGTGATTTAGTTACCCCAATCCTTTTTTTCATAATTATTTTATTGTACACGATACAAATCGTGATTCCAGTGAATAATTTAACTAAGAGAAAGTAAACTTACCTACTTTCAAGGACTTTTCAATTTTTCTTTGGTAACAAATAAACAGTTTTGCCAGAATTAACGATTTTGTGATCTGTGTGTCCCTCGCGAACCCACTTCCGGGTCAAAAAATTGTGTAAAACGTTTTTCATTATGCTTTATGTTTGAGAATACTCATAAAAATAAGTCTTGGCCAAATAATCCTTCAAAGTGCGTGGTTTTCCAAATATCATAAAACTCTTGCATGGAAAAAAGCGCAACAGAGAAATACATTACTTACAACTTCCCTAAATGAGAAACAAACGCATAGGAGAGGGGTCATAACTAACTGTACCAATAACTTAGAAGGTCAAACAGATTATCAGCAAAAACAAATTACAGCTATAATATGCAGTATTTCAAAAATAATCACAGTGATGAATTTTTTATGTTCCTAAATGTTTTCGATTCTGGGTCTGGGATTTGTTTTTTCTCTGAAAAAGTAGTAAAAATCACTCAGCAGGAGATTACAGCAAATCAAATAAAAGTTTTATTTGGTTTTTTGGATCAAAGATAGTAAATTGGGTATTGAAGAAGTTTTTATTTTTGAGATGACTTATATCGCCTATAAATTATATCAGAGTAAAAGTGCATTTTTTTTATTATGTCTGAAAGTATTTTGTTTTGATTCATTTCAGTAAATTAGTTTTTAAATCTTTTATTTTCGATATGCTCGCGCCCCCTTCGTAGGGGTATCGCGCTCCTCAGGGGGGCGCGCCCCACAGTTTGAGAAACACTGGGGTAGCTCGGTAATAATAAGCCATTACTTTTGGATGCTTTTAGCCCGGACACTTTGTATGTATTACACTGTCAACCAATTCTGCCAAATTAAAAGTCTGCGCCATTTCAAAAAATATTGCCAAATGCTGTTATCGCTATTTTAGAGCATGCTCGGCAACGATTTTTCATTATTGTCTTCATATCGTGCCATTTGGCAACGTCTTTTGATTTGACGAAACTGGGCGACGACATACGTCCCAGATACTATACGACACTTTAACATAAAGCATACTTCTTGCTAGACTTTTAAGTATAATATATTTGAAATATTTCTCCCATTGATCTGTTCTGGGTTTGCAGATTAGACCGTGATTTGGATTACAGTAGCAAAGTGGTTACAACATCAAGTTGAAATTGTTTCAGTCTAGTCATGGTTTCGAATCCCGATTTCACAAAAGTTCAGGTAGAGGGGTTGTTGCTGGTCAAATCTGAATGGGATTAAAAATCACGCAGGCTTAGCGTAGTAGCTTGGAGAGTGCGAATCGATTCAGGCGTTGTCCTTGTCACTTGACCGTGCTGTGACGTGTAAAAAATTCCTTCGAGTATCATTCGGCTTTGAAAAAAAAATTAAATCGTGGCAATGTTTAGCATCCGATGAGAGTTGCGTGGTCGCGGTGGCCTAGTGGTCAAGGTATAGGATCGCGGCTGCAATGTCACGAGTTCGAGCCCAGTACTAAAGACTCGCCGTGTAGCGGAACGATGCACGTTAAATCTGTCGAGAGCTGAAACGTCCTTCCGTTGGTGTGGTGTGGTAGTTAGGAGACGGGGGAGGGTACCAGTTTAGGTATCGTCCTCGTCACTTGATCATGAATCAAAATTGCGAGATCCGTCGTCAAAAGCCCTCGTGTAGTTGAACAGTACGACGTTAATATTCACTCATTCATTCCCGATGAGAGTTGCAAGCGTCCACCACTAGATGGTGCCCGAAATGAAATTATCACATTTGGGGACTACCAAAATGTTGTCCATTTGAAGGAAAGAGCTGTTTCTTAAAACAATTTCTCTATCATATTTAATTGGAGCATTGCATTTAATTAACATCTACTCCCCTTCCTCCCAGAAAAAAAAATCCCCGAAGATTTTTTTTAGGTATGGTTCTATTTTACAAAGCATAAATTGAAAACTATTCCTTTTTGTTATTTTTCAAGACTTATAAGGTAAATTGTTACTTAGATATTTTTTAATGAGCAAATTGTAAAACTTTAATAAATTAAATCTAGTTCATTTTTCCTCGTGTTTTTTGTGAATGCATTTGAAATTGACCACTCCAAAAATTTTGTCAAATACTAATTTTGTTTTATTTTTTACACCTAATTTAGATTCTTTAAGGAGAGATGATGATTAATTTGATTGTAATGTCAGCAACCTTCCATATTCTCAGGATTTAAGTAAATTGAGTTCACAAATAAGCTGCTATTCAAGAATTTTATTTTGGAATATAACTTTTAGCTTGCTTTCTTGGAAACGTTCATGAAATTGCTGTACTTGATGAAGATTTTGTTTGGGAAAACAAGCACTGAATGAACAAATATACTTCTACAATATACAAAACTTGTTACTCTTTTAGTTTAAATCAATCTTTAATTTCCCCGATTTATACTCGTTTTAGACTGATTTGTTATTAAATGTATTTTAAATTTATACATTTCATTAAAGATTGAACTGTTAATTTTAGGAACTGCTACATGTTTTTGCCTATGGTGTCTTTTATCGTCGAAGAATGAAATCTTTTATTGTATAACAAAAAATAATTTTTGTTTCAGATAAGTTTAAATAGTGTGTTTGAAATGCGTTAAAGCAGTTTTCGGTGATACTGTTTTGTCTTTATTAAATATATTAATTAAAAAAAAAATACTTCAAACGCAGTTAAAACAAGTAATATAAAAAAATTTTTTCAAGTCAATTCCTATTTAGATCAACAAAGAAAAATTCTATTTTAGCTACTTTTTATTAAATAGTTACAATTAATATAAATATGTATATACATACGACAGAATCACAACATTAAGTGGTAATTAATTTTTATTAATTATCATTAAAGTATCGTATTCTCATCCAAAACAATCGTGTATATAAAGTTTCAGTTGAACTGAATGCTTTAAAACGTGAGAAAGAAACCTTTCAAGTTTTGACACAAGTCGCCAAAACGGTCGCTAAGTCGCCAAAAAATGCCAACGTGGCTGCATTTGTAATTCTTTAAATAATTAGTTTTTATCAATTTTTATTAATTATAATTATTATATTGTCATTCAAAATAATCATACATGTAAAATTTCAGCTCATTTGAGCGCTTTAAAATGTATTTTATTAACGATTGAAAATTCCACCAAGATAAATAAATATATAGAGTGTGAGCTAATAGTGTAGGAATTGAAAAAGTAAAAACTAACTCGCAATGTAAATATTAATAATAGGCTTTTAAAAATCCAGTGAGTCGAGTTTATCCATTTTTTACCCTCAATTGCTAGGAGAAGGAATACATTCTGTATTATAGATAAATGTGCTTCTAAGTATTTTTTGTCTTTTTTTACTTAAATTTCCTTTTAATATTTTTATTGAATAGTACTCTGTGTTTCATTATCTACATTATTTTAAAATGTAAATTTGATGTAGCATTGCACACACACACGTTTTCAATCATTCATTTCGTGTTCACAAAATTTTAAGAAAAGAGTATAAAATTTTTTTTACGGTAATAACCACAATATTTTTCCAATATTTATTCATTATATACATTGAAATAACAGGTAAAATAAAAAGTTTCAAATTCGAAATAATTTTTTAATTTCTTTTAATTAATTAATTAATTAATTTCTTTTTCTTTAAATCTTTGAAAGAATTAAAGAAAAAGAAATCATTTATATAAATATAAGCTTGTGTTAATTTAGTTCTGTATGTGTCATAGATTTGGTGAGTGGACACCGTGTTTTAATGTGGTCATGATCATGGATTTGTGTCCGACGTCGTCGAGTCGCGGATTCGAAATCTCGTACCACTGAAGACCCGCAGTGTAGAGCTCGTTACATCTGTTGTGGCTTAAAGCTGACGTGGTGTGGAAGTTTGAAAAGTGTGGTACCGGTTCAGTTGGGATTCTTGTCACTTGACCACGGTTTGAAAGTACGAGGTCCATGGCCAATAGCCCTCGTGTTGCTTAAGAGTGCGACGAAAATCAAATCAAGGTTCCATTGACAATTCTTCTGCATCGCATTGTAACTAATAGTGAAAAGTGGGTTAGTTATGTGCTCTATGTATATCAATTTCCTAACCCCACCCTCGAAAGCGATCTTTCAGCAAGGAAGTCTTAAGGCATGGACCAACTGGGCCAGGACACAAGGCCTCGCCCTCGGTGGGGGCCTCGGGGGGTGCCAGCTCAGGTGTCGTCCACGTCACTTGACCATGGTTCAAAATTACGTGGTCCGTCGCCAAAAGCCCTCGTGTAGCTGAACAGTGCGACGTAAATAATCAATCAATCAATCGGTGGTGGCCTCGTTTCGTTCTCGACTCTGTCTTAAATAAGTTCATATAATTCGGATAATTTTAATGGTCAAATATTATTCCCGTACGTATTCTCCGAAAAACAGGGAATTTCAAACTGCATGTCAACTGGCAAAAGTGTATGATTATGGGATGACCGTTGTCCATGTCTAGTGAGTGAGTGAATATTAATGTCGCACTGTTCATCTACACGAGGGCTTTTGGCGACGGACCTCTCAATTTTGAACCATGGTCAAGTGATGAGGATGACACCTGAGCTGGTAGCCCCCTCTCTTAACTACCACACCACACCAACGGGAGGACATTTGAGCTCTCGACAGATTTAACGTGCATCGTTTCCCTACACGGCGGGTCTTAAGTCTTTTAGTCTCTTTTAGGCGGGCCTCGAGCTCGTGACAAGCCAGCCACGATCCGATACCTTGATCACTAGGCTGACCCGGACACATTTCAAGGCCTAATATCATAAACAATCATTCAATTCAATTAGTCAAGATGCGGCTATCGGTTTGTGCAGTGGCGTAACGTGCACCCCGCAACCCCCGCCTTGCAGGGGGGAGGGGGGCAGGACTCTTAGGTGGTCCAATGTCTGACTAACGCCAAGTATATATTTACCCTATTTGGAAAAAAAAATGAAGGCAAAACCTGACTTTGCAGGAAGGGGAGGGGGGGGGGGTGGCTAACATTCTCTTTTACGCCACTGGGTTTGTGCCTAGGTTTTTGAGATTTCGAGTCTTGCACATTTATTTGTTTCAAATTATCGTTTGAACAAATATTTGACTGTGTATGCTCCATATTGTCTACTTTTAAAGAACCCCAAAATATCTTAATATTTCATTGGGTCAAGGGCCTCAAAGAGTCTTAAGACGTCTCTGACTTCCGGTGCTTCTATGGTAGCCGAAAAACGTGATCACATGAGCTTCCTGAACGTCAAATCAGACAGCAAAATTGAAGTCGTATTCTGCTAAAGATCCTTCTTTTATATATAGAGCTGTGCGAGATACTCAACCTGCGGCCCACCAAGCCTTTTTAAGTGGCCCGATTATGGCCCATTGCTCTAAAAAATTCATTTACTGAAGAATATTGTATTAAAAAAATTTGGTGGGAAATTCTTTATCAAGAAATGAAATATATCAATTTTGCTTTTTGCTGTCGATGTCACACGGGTACGAATTGATATTCTTTTTCTATTTAGAACGGTTACGGATAGTGTGATAAAATACAACAGTGGATTAGCGACAATTGTATGGGTGGAACTAATTTTTTACTATCTTTCATATCTTACAAGCGAAAAATATTCCAAGAAAATATATCGTTTCAAGACGATTGGGAGGTTGACTGTTTTGTAGTGGAAAAACAAACATGGATTAGTAATTATTTGATTTGTCACGAAAGTGATGTATTTAAAAAATACAAATAAGCAGGAATCCTCCAATGACACTTTTACTCGATTGATTGAATATTAACGTCGCACTGTTCAGCTACACGAGGGCTTTTGGCGACGCAACACGTAATTTTGAACCATGGTCAAGTGACGTGGACGACACCTGAGCTGGCACCCCCTCTCCTAACTACCACACCACACCAATGAGAGGAAGTTTCAGCTCTCGACAGATTTAACGTGCATCGCTGCCCTACACGGCGGGTCTTAAGTGGTGCTGGGCTCGAACTCGTGAGGCATGCACTTTGACTCGAAGATCTCTTTCAAAAGGTGATGTTTAGGTTTTCTTGAATAATCTTTGCAACAGCAACAGAGTATTTTGTCAGTGGTAATATCACAACGGTAACAAAGACATATCCTATGAAGTTTGTTATATTATTAGTAATCATATGAAACCGTTTACTGATGCAAAAATTGTGAAGGAGTGTTTCTGAAATGCTTCTAATTTAGTGTTAGTGACAAAAATAAAAAAATAATAATTAAAAAGCCAAATGAGAGTTGTAAAATATTTTGATCAATTTTCCACATTTTAAATTTCGAATATTATCTTAGTCTTAAAGCATTTCTCCCCCCTCCCCTCCCCTTCTCCTTTTATCTTCATGTTGCGGCCCGCATGAAATAGCTGATATATGTATGCGGCCCAGCGGTAAAGAAGGTTGAGTACCCCTGTTTTAGAGCAACAAGGCTGTTGCAAAACAAGGTTGTTACTGGGAAAGAGAAATCATCTAGTTATATACCAAACGGAAGGTAGACTTCCAGGATAGGATGCAGGAGAGAAATTAAACTACTACAAAGACTTACTCAAAATTATTGGTGTGATATATTTGATGTTAATGAATATAACTATTAAAGAAAGTACAACTGGAGTTGAACTTTCCAAAAATAGTACTCGAGAAATTATCAAGTAAATTAAAACTAGACAGCATTCCATACGAAAATATGCTGAAGATACTTTAGTGCTATTTAATCATGCCTTGTTTATTCACTATTACATATAGTGAGTTTATGGCATATAAAGGTGAAGAGTATAGTTCAGAACACACTTACAAATGTGTAATTTTTTGTGGATTATCCCTGTAAATGACTTGTGTTTTAGAATATTTGTATTGTTATTGTAGTTTTTATATTCAATTTTTTCCGATAGATGGCAGCACAACAACAACAATAAGAAATTATTAAGAACATCAACATTAAGAAATTATTTTTTTAAAGAAAAAGCATTTTGAAGGTTTAAAAACACAAGCCACATATCCAGAAAATCCAGTTCCAAACATATAGTTGGATAAATATTTCATCGGGCCTATTTTTACATGAAAAGCCTTTAAATATTTACCCTCGCAAAACTGATTCTATTAATCTATAACTAAATATTTCTGCATGACTAAATTTGGGAAATTCGTTCTAATGAAAGTATAATACAGTATCTTTTTTTGTTACTGTAATGTTTGATAATAAATATTACAAATTATAACGAATCCAATTCTACTTGCTTCAAGGAAGTATTACAAAGAAGATTTCATTGAATAATTAAGAATTTCTTCAAAAGTAATGTTGCATTTAATACTCCAGTAAATGATTCTTCCTAATATTCTAAAATAAAAAGTAAATTTTTCCGCTTGATCATTGTAGTTAATATTATAATAATAACTAGCTGGTATACCCGTTCTTCGCACGGGTAAATTGAAAAATTAACAATAAAAAGAAAAATAATACAGATTGTTGGTAAAAAGAAGTTTTTAATGAGTAATTTTACGTAAATTGCAAATTAAACAAACAACAACAAAAAAAAACTTTTTGCATATTTTAGCTGAACAAAGAAAAACATATTTGTTAAAATTTAAGTCTGTTGATCTAAAACCTGATAAAAGGGATTTTTATTTATTTAAGACTACCCGTAACTCTCTTGTCACCTTCTTCAAAACACCTTCCTAAACTGATCTCTGCTCAGCAAAAGTAAGATATTGTTATAAATTTTGTGTAATGAACGCGCTTAAAATAGTGTAAATAATTTATATCTGTGTGGAAGTGTAATACATTAATGCTACTTTCTGTTGTATTTATTTTATGTCAAAGTCTTGCCACCACCTCTCCCTTCGAAATCTAGTTTTATTATAAAATAAAAAAAATAGTGATTACACTGATCAAAGGAATAAATTAAAAGTGAGCGCGTACTGAGGCATGACGTAGACAAAACAAAAGGGGAATTTTTGCTTCACTCAAAAAAGATAGATATATGCTGTCGCCAACTTTTATTTGCAGATGGTAGAATTTTTTCCTACTTTCTTGAAAGTTATCGTTATATTTTGGAAACTTCACACAATATCTTTATAAAATATAGCCTATGTGTTATTTTGATGTATAAGCTATATTATTTTAAGGTGTCATTAAAATCCATTCAGTTGTTTTTCCGTAAAAGCGGAACAAACATCCAAACAAACTTTCAAGTTTTTAATATTAGTAAGGATTTTTTTATGGTAAATTATATATATCATTTTGATCGATAAAAGAAATTTTTTCAAGAATTTTTAAATATCCATTGAGATAAATACTTAATTTTTACTTACTACAATGTACTTCAATTATTTGCTTTGGAGCTATTTTAAAATACTATGAAATTTTCTATTAATGGCAACAATTGATTAAAATACAATCCATATAGCTACATATTTCTCATATATATAATTATATTTTCAAAAGTTATATTATATTTCTATCCATTTAAGATCATATGTTGTAAGGACAATTACAAGAAAATATTCAGTATCCCTTTTTATTTTGTTTTTTAACAGTATCGTGGGAAAGCCCTTAAGAGATTTAAGTACTCCTATTGCTAATATGGCGGAGAGTTCTTGTACATATAAAAACAAAGCTTTCAAAACTTTCTTATGTTTCCCCCCTATTTTACATAAATTTATTCAAATTTTAAAAACACTTACAAAAATATGGTAATACTGACTCACAAAAGAAAATTAATTAATTTAGTAACTCTCTCTCTCTCTCTTTATTTTGCTTTGCAGAACAGAGTTACTCTTATTGTACTATTCACATTTATGTTTGATTTATTTAAGATTATCCTCTATCGTTATTTACATAAGGTTGTGTAGTTTTTTGTAATATTAAATAAGTATGTACATATTTGCTGTAAGATCTAAATTTCATATAGAATTTTTATGGCGTCGACCATTTTCACTAAATAAAAAAACGTCACACAAATCAAAAAGCGCTTCCACAAGCTATCTTCGTTTTTACAATGCATGAAAACGAATTTCTGCGCATGCTTTTTGCATTTTAACACGTCGACAAATAAATTGACTAGGATTTAGAACAGGGATGGGGTGACTATTACAGAAAATGTCGCCAGTTGGTTGCGATAATACGCAAGTACCCTTAAAGCTGCTATAACCACACACATTCATTTCAACCTCCATTTAAGATAACAGTTTTTATAAGGAGTATGAATATAGTTGTGTGTGATAATACAAAAAAAATTAAAACATGTAATATAAATTTCTCAATTCCCCTACTTAGATCAACAAAGAAAAATTTTATTTTAGCAATTTTTTATTAAATAGTTAATTAATTATAATAATATAAATATGTACATACTTATGACAGAATCACAACAAAAAGTGGTAATTAATTTTTATTAATTATCAATAAAGTATCGTATTGTCATCCAAAACGATCATGTATATAAAATTTCAGTTCAACTGAATGCTTAAAAAAGTGAGAAAAAAAACCTTCTCAAGTTTTGACACACAAGTCGCCAATGTAGCTGTATTTTTAATTTTTTAAATAATTAGTTTTAATCAATTAATTTTTATTAATTATAATTAAATTATATATTGTATTGTCATCCAAAATAATCATGTATATAAAATTTCAGCTCAATTGAGCGCTTTAAAATGTATTTTATTAACGATTGAAAATTCTACCAAGATAAATAAATAAATAAGTAATTAAATATATATAGAGAGAGAGTGTGTCGGTTAATAGTAGGAATTGAAAAAAAAATTTAAGTAACTAAAGTAAAATATAGAGAAGATAGTAAAATCCACAAACATTTACAAAATAAAGCAACAATGGATAACAAGAAACCGAAAGTAAAAATTATCCAAAATGTAAATAAAATGTGATCAGTAAAAGTCGATCGACTAATAGAGGGATAACAAATAATCAAGCTTTCCTATCATTTTAGCTTCTATATTGCACAAAAAATTGCGCCAAAAGCTTTGGTGCATTTGCGCTGTTCTAATACACTCATATTTTATTTCGGCTCCGTTTATAAACCTAGCTCGAACTATGATAGAGATTAGGTGACCTGGTTATTTAAGCAATAGTATCCACAAATTTTTGTAACAATTTCCGTTGCCATTTTAAATTGAATCATCACACTGGAGAAAAATTGATTTATCACATTAAAAGCGAAATCCTCCTGCTCACCAATGGTAAGCAGCTATGAATATCTTTCAAGAACAAGAGATCAAGTGCTCTCAGACTGCCTTGGCGCACTTAAGAAGTGGTCACCTCCTCCTGTTTATCTTCTGGTCTGCTGGGGCATTTCCCTGGGACAGTTGTTTGGAGATCAAGACCTCGTTTATGACATTCTTAGGCTGAAAGGTCAAATGGACTTGGTATAGACTTTCCTGCTGCAAGGGGATTTGAAACAACAAGAACAAAACTGATTTGAAATATATGTCCTAAAAATTTCCTTGTTCAAATTGCATTCTAATTGAATATTTTAATATTCCTTTAATTCGCTATATTTAAAGATACACTTTACTAATGAATGTCTTTTTAATTTATTTCCTAGACATGTCCCAACGACGTAATCGACACCTGAGTCGGCCCCTCAATTTCCTAATCCATAATGCTTGCACATACATCTTCAGGATTTATAACCACGTCCACGGAGCGTTTCCCCTCCGTCTGATATTATTTAAAAACCAGCTCTTAAAAAAACATTCTTCAGACCTATTAATGTAATACTTTCTTGTTTTAAAACATACATACAGAAATATGACTGATGTTTACAAATTTTTTTAAAGACATAACTAAATATTAATTGAAAACTCGCTTCTTGATATTATTACCTGTTAATGAATTTATTAATCGGTTAAAAAACTCAATTCTTATGTAAGATTTTGGTATGATATAAATATTTTGGGCCACATCAAATAAAATAATTTATGAAAACTTTTTAATTATCTTCTTTATTAAATTTAAAAAAAACAAAAACTAGTTCCTCTAAATACAAATTTCATGATATAGATGCAAAATTAAATGGGCTGTGTGCTTCATTTTTCAAGATTAATACAATATTCATTGTAGTCTGTGCTAAAACAGCGACAACATGCTATTCATTTAAAATAATTTCACATAGGCACTTTAACTTTCACTTCTGATTGCTTCATCCTTATTGGTTGAAATTCATAGAATCAGATAGTTTGAAGAAAATTCTCTCTTTTACTGTGAGATTTCATTGTGACTGAACGTGCTATAAAACTGCTCTGTGCTAATTGATAAAAAGTGATCTTGATTTCTGTATTTGGTGATTTGAAATCTAATGTATTTCAAAGTTTCTTTCTTGATTCTTACTTTTATATATTAATCTTATTGAATAACTTAGTTTTTGTGTTTAGTTTTTTAACTTTTCTTTAGCGTTAGGCTTAAGTCTTAACGTTTTCCTTTGGTTACTTTCTTTCTTTACTTTTGGCGAAACAATGCCAAATTTTAATGCTTTTTATGAGTCTTTTTTTTCAGATTGCCGCCAAGAAGAGGAGCCCATGGATTGGGAGGACGCCCCTTTCCTCCCTGAGGTAAGTGCACCTTTTATTCCTACCCGTCCCCCACGGAAGATGAGGTCCCTCATCTCCGTACAGGTAAGTGAACCCTCTTCTCTTTCAGCCAACCGCTTCCCGAACATGAGGGCTCTTGTTCCGAAGGTAAGGGCACCTCAGGCACCCAAAGTGTCTGTGATGTCTATTGTTTTTAATGTTGTTTCTCCCATTACTTCCTACTTTGCTTCTTTCTTCTTTTAATGTGTTTTTATTCTACAGACTTAGAGATAGTTGCTTTAGCGAGGATGTACTGGCGGCGAATTTTAAAAAAATACTCTCATTTGACACTGAAATTTCATTTAAAAATAAACTTTCTGTGAAAAGATTGCAGTCGGTAGAAAAAAATCCATGTTTTGACAGTTTTTTTCCTTTTAGTTTAGACTGAAAAACGATTTACGTGTTTGTATTTTATTCTAACTTTAAAATATTATTCACACAAGAAATATGTTTAGTGATATGTGTTTCGATTTACTTTTGATGTACATTTTGGCAAATATTTTTAAAAAACTTTTTTTTTAGTATTTTTTCGAATAACAATTGTAAAAAGAATAAATTTGTCAGATATTTCGGTACTTACGTTTTATCGAAACAATCGCCAACTCTATTGATAAATCACCAAGTTGGCAATTCCGATTTCTTATGTGTCATACGGGTTGAATTGGCCTCCTTGTTCTTCGTTTCATATAATGTCGCCAATAGGTTGCGATAACACATAAGTACTGATATTTCTATTAATAAATTTTCAAAGCATCTTCTTTGTAATAATTTTTGATAAGTATGTTTAAAAGCTATTTTCTTTTCCACGGATCTTTTTATTTTACATGTTTATTAAGGCATGGCATTTTAAACTTGATTATGAAAAATGTTTTTGGTACTATTTTCACCGGCTCAAATTTCGCCAAGCATGCTTTATTGACGATAATACACAATATAAAAGTAAAAAAAAGTTTGTATATGTTAGTTCTTATTAGTTTTTCATCTATTTTTGATGTATTATGAAAAGATACTAATAAGAAAAGACTAGAATTGTTTTGAAAATGGAATGGTAAAAGATTGTCAGCTGGAATATTCAGTTTGGAGTCGGTAGTGTCATTTTTGGCTACTTTTCCTCCTGTGCCGGAGAAAAGGAAAAGTAATTTAATAATTCACTGTAAAACAATTTTTTTTTCAGATGATCCTTGACCTTTATAGTCCGTGTGAGATATTACCATTGTTTTTTGTTCCCAAATAACGTTTCTTTTTTTACAGATTATATTATAGAAGGAAGGGAGTGTTTCGTTACACTCCTGGGGCTGCCCTGAGAGACTGCTGAAGAGGGCAGCCTCGAGGGACCAAAGTAGCCGACCTCCAAGTGGTGTTCTTCGGGCAACGCTGTTCTTCGATCGACACTTACGTACTATCGCAACAATGTCAAATTTCAAATTAACTCACCAAGTTGGCAACCCCGATTTCGCATGTGCCGTTAGCGCTGAGTTGGCAGCCAAGGGCTTCATTTCGTGCAAATATCACCAATACGGTTGCGATAATACGTAAGTATCCTTCGAACTGATAACAGCGGCTAACGGGATACTAAGCAGAACAGTGGTGGAACAGTGGTGATAATGTCATCCAGAGGCGACTTTTTGGATTTGTGGGGGAAAGATTTCAGCCATGCGTTTTCTTTCGTCTCTCGGGATATTTTAGGTAAAAAAACAGAAATCAAAAGTCGCCAAAGCAAGAAAATACCAAAAGAAAACAATATTCCATTGGTGCGTGTAAAAACGTTTTGCAAGGAAGAAAGAGTTTAGTCAAATTTACTCATTGATTGATGTATGTATGTATTGGGGATTTTTAAAAAAATCCATCTTCATCGTGTGGTTTTATCTTTATAAATTGCCAAAATTGGCGAACACTTCAGATTTCATTCGATCACGACCGATTTTAGGAACAATACAGATATGTATGAGGAATTTGTAAATATACAGCGTATAGAATATACTACATCTTCGAAGCTGGTGGCACATGGATGGTTGTTCTTGCTAAAACACCAATCATTTGTTTGCATTTAGACCCAATTTTCCCTCTTTCTTCTCTTGTTGGTAACAACCTATGGTGGAATAATATTA
This sequence comes from Trichonephila inaurata madagascariensis, assembly GCA_019973955.1. Lineage (NCBI taxonomy): Eukaryota > Metazoa > Arthropoda > Arachnida > Araneae > Nephilidae > Trichonephila > Trichonephila inaurata. The sequence continues at coordinate 82,733 of BMAV01016456.1, forward strand.
ATGAAATTCAACTAAATGCTAGATGCAACTGCCGTCTCAAAATTACGTAGAGATTGGTTTTCAACAGATTTGACAGAGAAATTGAATGAACTCGTTTTTGTGTACTATCAAGAGGAATTGTATAATACAGACATTTCGGGACTTCTGTACTGCGGAAGAAGGCTTACCTTTAACTAAGCAGATTATGAGCATAGATGCAATCTAAAAGTGTAACAATCGAAGCAATTTTTCTTTAAGTTACGAAATTGAGTATATTGATGTTGTAATGCTATTATTGCAATAAACTGAAAAAAAAACCACATTTCATAAATTTCATTAATAAATAAGTTGCTTAAACATCACCTACATAGCTTTATAAATTACTGTGTGCAAGGTTGGGTAAAGACTTAGTTTAATCACATCTAAAGCGAAGGTAGGGGAAAAAATGCCAAATTGTGTGGAATGTTATCTGATTCTTATTATTCGCTCTTAAATAACTATTTAAACAAGTGTTTTCTTATAGTTGTTCTCTCTCAACTTTTGCTAGATTCTTTCTAGCAAGTTGGCTAAGTTGGCAACACCGATTTCTTATGTGCCGCTTAGGCTTCGTTTTATATAATGTTTCCAATAGGTTGTGATAATACGTAAGTATTTTTTTTTTAAACATATGAATATTCATTCCTCTGTGAGCGAATATATCGAAGTTCATTCCAAAAATAAAGACCGTTTTGTTATAAAAAAAGGAAAAACATAATATTTATTACGAAAAAAAAAACAGTTCTGTGTGTGTTACATACAGTCAAACACATCTGTCGTATCACTTCACAAGCTTCAGAATTCTCATGTTATACTACTGTCGCCAGTGCAGTAAGTCAGATGTGGTTATTGCTTTCTCCAACTCTTCTTTATTTCACTTTCACTATTATCACACTATTTCTCCACCTCCTCCAGAAATTCCTTAAGCGTGGGAAAAGGATGGTAATCGCGCTTGGCGCAAGGTCTGAATTACGGTTCCTTTTCCAGGTTCCCAAGAAATCGTAAGATTTGCGTACTTTTTTATTCCCGGGAATTATACTTCGTTCCCGAGAACGGCACGGGGCTTAAATAATCTATGAGGTTGCTATTTTTGAATTGACTTTTGGCCACAGTTTGAGAAGCACTGAATGAGATCCTTGTTTACCTTCTTTGGGGGGCTTAAATAACTCAATTCTAATTTAGAATTAGAATTCCGTATTGTCTTTTTCAGATATTTAAGACTGTCTTACCCCTTTAACAGGGTGCAGGTATCGAGTTCGGAAACACGTCTTTGAGTTTAACAAATGTTCTGATTATTAATATAACTCAATATGGTTACAACATAGATACATATCTGTTTGCTTTACTGTATTTAAAAAAAACATTAGAGGCAATCGATGTGTATTTTTTCTTGTTAACATTTAATGTTAGAAACGCGTTTATTACCGTGTTTTCGCGAAAATAAGACCAGTTCGATAACTAAACCCTAACATGATTTTTAAGGTGTTTGTAAAATTTACCTTCACGAAGTAAGTCATAGTCTAGATCAGGGGTCGGCAATAGGGCCGCTTTTCGGCTCAGGCACGTTAGGCACGTGCTGAGGGCGCAAAAGATTTAGGGGAGCAATAAACTGGGAAGCGAAAACAAATAAAAATTATAGAGTATACCGGTTTCTCTCCTGCTCCTCCCCAACAGCTGATCGAGTGGCCACGGTAACCTAGTGGTCAAGTTCTCGGACTCGTGGCTGGCAAGTCACGAGCTCGAACCTAGTACCACTGAAGATCCACTGTGTAGAGGGGGTCATCATTGGTGTGGTGAGGAAGTTAAAAGAGAGGGGTTGTAAAGGCCGTATCACACAAGAACACGTTTCATGCAATTTTTCGTCCAATTCGTGCAATTTTTCCTCAGTTGCCATAGCAACAGCATTAGAACAACTTTTTGCTAGAGAGCTCAAAAAGTTGTTCCAAATAAAAGTTGCTTGAAATTCCAGCCAATGGGGTTCTTCGGCGTCCTACGTCATAAACAAAATGGCGCCTTCGGTTTCGTCTAACACATCAGATATACCAAAAATATTTTAATGGTGTATAATATTTGAACGGTGTATAATATTTTAAATAGGATGATGCTCCATTTCTGTTTACACCCATCAACAAAAGCTCAAGCGAAATAAAAGAAATAATTGTGGATGTTCGTTTTCCGAGCAGAAAAATCGGGGAGTAATTTTTCAATGTGGAGATAGAGCGCGGCATGTCGCTTTGTTTACGGCAACCCTTTCCCCTCAGATAAGGACAAAAATTGCACGAAAAAGTTGCATGAAAAATGTGTGTGATATGGCCTTAAGTTTAGGTGTCGAAAAGAGTGTCAACATTTCAAAACGTATATGAAGGTGGAAAAAATAGCGGCAACAAAAGGAATCTCTACCTACATTAAAAAAAAAGTTGGAAAGTACCTACCCAAATTTAGAAGTCACAATAAAAATTTACTTCGCTCTTTCTGAGACAAACTGTGCAGCAGAGAGCAGGTTTTCTACCCTCAAGAGAGTGAAGACTGAAATGAGATCTACTATGGAAAGTGAAAAGCTTAACAGTTTGATGCTACTACGCACCCAAAATGGTATTTCAATGGAAATTGATTGCAATGATGTCATTTTGTAATGGTCAAAACTCGAAGAAAATTTCTGTTGTACCAATAAAATGGCAGTGACTCAACAAAGAATAAGGATGTCTAAAAGTAAAAGATATTAAAGACAAAAGCGATGAAAAAGATGATAATTAACAAGTTGAAAATGGTTCATACAATAATGTATACTGTAATTGCAAAAACTTCATTAGTTTATTGCACTAATTAACAAAAGAGTAAGTGGGTACTCACTATCCTTTCCTTATGGCTGCGGGTTGCCAGTCCAGGACACGACGGGTCCATAGGTGGTGGGTAATGGAAAAAGTCTTCAAAGAGCAAAACCAAAGAAAGACAAGGTAAAAAGAAAAATGAGTTAAAGGAAAATCTCTCCCGAACCAAAACTGGCAAAAAAAGAACTGATAATACTGGCGAAATAGTGCTGACGTCTAACTAGCATCATTGTTATTTACATTAAGTTAAATCTTCATCCCAAATATAACGAAAGCTGTTTATTCAATGGTGCTGCCATCTAGAGGAATAATATGGACAGGAATTTATCTCTTAAACTATAATTAATTAAATTTAATTAATCAATTAATATTTGAAAAAAATGTATTAACATCAAGTGTCATCCACACTACAAGTTTAAAAAAGTGTATTTGAACTTGAGTAGATGAATAAAAAGTATTTTATTAACGATTGGAAATTTGAACAAGATATATAAATATATATAGGGAGAGTCTGAACAAAAGGGAAATGAGAGAGAGAGAAAAAAAAAAACTGTTCAAGGTGTTATGTATTCCGTGGTGTGTGTGTGAATTAATCATTTTTCCATACGAAGCCCTACATAGTGGAAATTTTTGAACTAATTCCTCCCTAGCCCCTAAATTCCTTGAGTGCATTTTGTGTACAGTCCCATGTACCAAATTTGTATAGTATCCGCTTACTTGTTTTAGTTGTAATATGCTGTTCATACTGGGGAAGATCAATTTTAATCAACTGTATCAAATGATCCATATACTTACTACAAAAACAGCACGAAGAACGATAAATACTTCAATAAAATACTCATTATATTTATTTTTTTGCAATTTATCAAATTAATACAGGAAGTTATTTTACTCTGACAAGTGTTTTCTATTTTAATCTGTATGAAGTCTATAAAATTGTAAACAATCTTCGATCTATCATTGATTTGTGTGCTTTCCTAAAACATATGGGAACGAGAGAGTGAGTTATCGAGCTTTTCTAAAAAATATTTAATAGATATTTTTACCAAAGGTTATTATTATTGACTTTGATGGATAAGTATATTTTCAAAGGCGTTGCAATATTTGGAGAAAAAAATATATCTAAGTTATTACTTTTTATCGATTATTACTTCAAAGTGCGCTTTGAGACATAATTGACATTTTCTCTTTTTTTTTTTTCGTGTCTATAACACCATTACCGTCTTATTTTAATGTAATTTTTCACGGTGATATCAGAAAGTGCACGAATCATTAGGGGAATTTGCGATTTTTATTATCGGATTTCTCAAAGAAAATAATAATGCGGAAGAGAATATGCATAATTAAAAACAGTTTTGAAGAAATCGAATATTTTTCTAAGCATCCTTATATGAGATCAACTACTCTAATTATTATACAGAAAGGTGAGAAAAATTTAATGAAAATATTTTTTTCTTGTTTCAGTAATACCACTCGAGAGAATTTAGATAAAACATAGCATCAAAATTTTGACTATGTAATATTATGCTAAGTTGTTAATTTTATTACTAATACAAACATTTGTTTTTAGTAGTTAGATAGTCAGAGAGAAATTTGTTTCGCATTTATATCACATCACATTGGTTAGCTTTGAATGACATAACGTTATCTGATTACTGTTTAGTTGATAACTTTCATCCATACTATAATACAGAAGAATTTAAAAAAATTTATTTGTAAGTTAAAGTATCCGACTACTAGTGACAACTTTTTTTTCTTAAAAAATGGAGATTTATGGGAATATTTTGTGGTTTTTAGATTTATTTAGTACATTTTAAGAAACATATGCTAAAATTAAGAAGAGAAAAAGAAATTATTATCTATAAAATGGGAAAAAATTGGTAAACATTTACAAACAATTATATAAACGGGGCTCATTCTGCACAAAAAGTTTATGAACAAATTTTCAATTTTGATATGTTGCTTTGCAACTCATTTTTAAAATGATTTTTAGGATAAGAGATATTTTAATTTTTACAAAAAACTAGAGCACTTTATCTTAGTTATTATACGAAATTGTTTAAAAAAACAGTGATTATATTCACATAAGGGACTGCAAATTTGTAATAAAAAAGTGATTGATAAATATGAAGGTTTAAAAATTTCTACTATTATACGGAACATACACAAAAAATTTCAGTTAATTATTTTCAAAATTATTTGTGCAATCATTGTCCCCGTTTGAGCATTTTCAAAAAAATACATTTCGAGTAAAACACATTTTAAAGTATGACATCTTGCTTAAAGTAGAGGTACCTACCTGCTTTTACTAAAACATTGTAGTTTTTGCTCTAGTGAATGGAAAATAATAAACTTCGTATTTTTTATAAGGCTGATAAGGTGGTCTATAAAATAAAATCACCCACACACACAGAAAAAATGTCAACTTTTGGCAAAATTCACAATATTAGGGTAGTCGGATACCATAAAATACTAACTCCTTAGAAAATTAAGCATACTTTTTAAATACGTTTCTAAATGTAAATTAACACATTTTGCTTGTTTCTTATTTTAATGCAATTATATTCAATTAGTTTTAATTATATAGCATGTATTAAAACATAATTGTTATGTTTCAAGTATATATAATTAAATGTATTGAATCTCTTCACATTTGTAACTATTAAGATTCTAGAATTAAAAGACGCATCGAATAAATAAACCTTTGAATTGCCAAAATAGAGACTAAGCACAGAAATTTAAAGGAAATGTTTATCTGAGTCCGATAATATTACAACTGTTTACCCGAAAAATTAAGTTTATTCAATTTAAATGTAATTTTACAAAAGTAAAGATGGAGGGATCACTTATAAGATTATGTTATTCATACATTTTCTACAAAATAAATACATATTTTACTTCTATATAGGTTTAATTAAAGATAAGAATATTATTTTTATTCCAATAGAGCTTTTGTAATGATATTTGGTGCCGTATTTTTCCGTGTATAAGCCAATAATTTTTAGAACATCTTTAAAGCTTAAGTATGAGGGACGGCTTATGTACAACCCCGCTACTCTAGGGAAAAAAAAGGTAGCTTGAAAAAAAAGTGTACGTTTTTTTTATTATTTATTTACGTTAAAAAAATGTGCCAGCTTCAGGTAGGGTTATCAGAAATAAAACTACCATCATAGGCATTTTTTGCTTTGCTGCTGTTTGATTGGAAATATTCCTTTGTTTTTATCCACTTGGTAACACTTTTGCTTTCATAGTGACATCTTCGATAATTACACACGATCTTTTATTTTTTCCCAATTAGGCTTATACCAGCGTTTCTCAAACTGTGAGGCGCCCCCCCCCTTTGGGGGCGGGATAACTGTACGAGGGGGGCGCGAGCATAAGTCTAAAACAAAAGATTATATTAAAAAAATACTAATTTACTAAAAGTAAACAAGATACATTCTGTGACAGAATAAAAAATAATATACACATTTACACTGATATTATACAAATGTATCAGTACTACACAATGTGTTTGATAACTAATTTAACAGTACTAAGTTAAGACCAAGTTTAATGATCCCCAGTGACCCTATAGTCTTGTCATATATAAATTTTTATGCAAAAAATAACACTTATCTTGATGAATTGTTCGGCTTATAATTAATCCCAAAACTGCCGATTAAAAGTTACGCAATTCGCTCCCAAAGCCACCGAACACACTGTCAAGTTTCTTTTATTGCATTTCATAGCTTTCGGAATAGTTTTATGGATAGCAGTGCACAGAAAAGATCATACTTCGCAAAGACGTACATATACGTCCTGGGAAAATAACGCTTCGGCTGAGTGAGACGTTTGTATGCGCCGGGGGCATTTGAGGTTGAAGTCGTATTCTAGCTTTAGCAGCAAAAAAGCGATGAAAATTATGATTGAATATTAAGATGCACTGGCTTATACACAAGTTTAAAATTTTGGGCAAATTTTTGCAGAAAAAAAAAACGCACTCTAGACTGATACACGAATCGGCTTATATTCGGATTTATACGGTAAATGCAAATAAAAATATTTATATTTATAAAATAGTAAATAACTTTGATATTTTTATATAGCAACATAAATTATTAATTAATAACTGAACTCGCAACATCTGCGAAATATATTCATAAGAAAATTAAATTGTAGGACAAATAATAAGATTTCTGATAATCTTATTCTTATTTGTGAATGTATTTTTAGGATACTGTGTGTGATACCCGGAATAATTAGAGATTAAGAGCCAGCTGAGATAAAAGGCAACCTCTTCTGCAATACGAAATTAAAGTTTATTGTCAGATGAAAGAAGTAGAAAAACTACTTTGAACAAGATGAAATTATATGAAGGCTAAAAATATACGAGGTTCAATGCTTATTTATTCGATGATTTTATAAGTTATTGGCAAGATGACGTAAGCAGTAAGTTTATAAAAATACTGATCTTATAATTGGAATGATAAAATATTTGCAAATATTCTTTTTTTTAGAATATACAGAAATTTTTCAATATACTTAAATCAGATTAAATTAAGTATGTTCAGAAAAAATTTAAAGAAAGATTTATTTATAAATATACCATTGTGGATAATAGTGTCACTCAACGGAAGAAGATATAGTAATGGGTTTCTGAAATTTCTCAAATACTACTCATATTACTTCATTATTACCTTCCACATATTTGCAATATTTTTTTTAATATATAATGCAATACAGGTCCACGAGTTTTTGGATAAGAAATCGGGTATCGGATACTTATTCAATATTACTAATTATATTTCCTTATACTACTCCATGTTATTTCAGAAAAAAAATGTACGGACCCTTATGGATTTTCTGAATTCTCATTCGAATCTGTCAAGAAATAGTTTAAAAAAGGATTACTCAATTTTATACGATTTTGTTTATTTGATTAGTACAGCTTTACCAGTATTAAGTGGTGTTTCTTTACTTTGCGTAGCTTACGGTAACGAAGATGAATTTCAAGATTTAAGAAGAAATTCTTTTTATGTCAAGGATAAAAAATATGCAAGACTTATTCTTTTTACTGTTAATTATACTTATTCCACGTTGTATATGCAATATCCATGCATTTTCGTTTTATCCATATGTGTCCTTGTCCATCGTTATGGAACGGTTCTCCTCGAATTTAATAACGACTTATCAAAAATTGATTTCGATAAAATTCCTCGAATATACATAGAAATTGCAAATGCTTATAACTGCATTGAAAGAAAAATTCGACTTTTAAAAGATACTTTGTCCGCACCACTCTTTATACTTTTATCAAGTGCTTTCTTAAATTTTTATACTTCATTATCCAACTACTATCAACCAGAGGTTCCTCCTCAATTTATATTAGAAGCAGTGTGCAACGCTTTCACAGGTGTTGTCATTATAACTTCACTGACGGTGTGTTTGTCCAAGATTCCAGAAAATATGGTGAAAATAAAGGCAACGATTGGTTCGCTGATTGAAAAATACCAATGGAAAATGAACGGAGGAAAAGAAATATATTTTCTCGAAAGATTAGAGAAAAGAGACATCGTCTACTTTTCGGCTTGTGACATCGTTTATTTCAAGAAGAGTTTTCTCTTAACAGCTTTTGGAGCAGTTTTCACGTATGGATTGATAATTGTTAATCTGAAATGATTTCTGAAATTATAATTAATGATGTAAGTGAATGTGGAATAAAAGCATTAAAACTGATTTTGTTATCTTATATGGAGTGTTGATTACTGTAAAATCCGGCGTATAGCGGGCACCGGCGTATAACGCGCACCCATACTTTCAAGCTGCATTTTTTAATTTTTAGGTATATTCGCCGTATAACGCGCACCCCCATTTTTACGAAAGAACGAGAAATGTATGTACAATGCTGGTGTGTTTTTAAGCCATTTATTTGAGGTATTATCCCAGAATTATGAAAAATAGTTTATTTTTAGAATCAGAATCCTTTAATTTCATAAGGTATGTCGTTTTTTTTCAAATAAATAATAGTCCGATTTATGTAAAAGTCTAATTTTTCTTATACTTATCTCATTTTTTAATTTTTGAAACAATCATTTTTTTTATACCCGAAAAATAAAGTCGAAATTTAGAGGTGCGCGTTATACGCCGGATTTTTCAGTATTGCATAGTAGTAAATTTGGATTTCTTGACGAATTTACCACAAGTTCTTAACAAATGTCATTTTTTTAATTTAAATAAACAACATTTCGATCTATGTAGAAGTCTAATTTTTTTTGTGCTCAACTTTTTATTTTTATTTTTAAAGATCTCATTATTATACCCGGTGTATGAAACTAAAACGTAAATTTTGATAATATTCTCTGTGTTAAAAGTGCGCGTTATGCGCCGGATTTTATACGGTACTTAAGTAAAAAAGACGATCAAGTATTTCACTCTTTCTAACCATTACATCCTTAAACAAGGAAGTAGGGAAAAATAGGCTGAATTCTCACTTTTTAAATCGACGCTGAGCTGAAAAATGACATTTAAATTGCTTTCTTATCTCTTCCTTCATAAATTATTTGTATTCGTATAGACGAGAATAAACTTTACGTTTAAACACTTAAACACGGTATGGTGCTTTCATTAAATAAATATCTAATAGTTACTTTCAAAACAGTTGGGGGTTTCACCACAGCTTTGAGCACAAACATCCTTCTAAATTTTAATGGGGGCTTGATTCATGAAGTCACATGATAAAAACAAACACGTGTTTTCCATTGAATTCAAAACGAACATTAAACTAATTGTACTTGTTCTATTTATAAAACTCAGATACAATTTCATATTTGGTTAAAGATGTTTAAATGTTAGGGAAAAAAAATTTCTTCAAAAAGATTTTTTTAAATTAAAAAAAAGTCGAATTTTATGCTTATACTTTTAAATAAAATGCATTTTGTATACATATGTACTTTTCAAGAGAAAGTTTCTGCAAAGAGCAAAACTTGGCAACACCGGAGCGCATGAACAGATTAGTTGGAAACACAAGATAGTTTTTATCGTGCGACTATGACTTCACATGAGTTTTTGAATTGATTGGATAGAATCACGTGGCTTTCACTATCATGTGACTATGACGTCACATGAATCAACCTCATTGTTTTATCGCTATTTTTGTGTTTTATTTTTCAAAGAGTATTCGTTTCCTTGAAATATTGCTTATTTATAAAATCCTTGGCTTTGAGTGTATTACAAATTATTCAAGAATAAATTCAGGAATAAATTGTTCTTATTGTAACAACTCATTTTTAAGAGCATAACAGTGAGTGAGTGGCTGAATATTTACTGTTCAGCTAATTCGAGGGTCTTTGGCGACGAACTTCGTAATTTTTAACCACTGTCTAGCGACGAGGACGTCACCTGAGCTGGCACCTCCTCCCCTAACTATCACACCACATCAACGGGAGGACTTTTGGGCTGTCGACAGATTTAACGTGTATCGCTCCCTACTCGGCAGATCTTCAGCGATACTAGGCTTGAACTTTGAAGAGCATAATATGGCATTTATTATTAAATTTTAAACAAAATGAACATATATTTTTCGTTATAAACAGTAAAATTTTGTTTGGATTGCTTTAGATTGAAATTTAAAAAGTATCACTGAAGCAAATGTTAGATGATATTTTTGCCTTTACTTATTGATTCATGGTATTTTTAAAAGGAGTCAAATATTACTTCATCAGAGTTAAAATTTTGTAATGGTTTAAGTTTTTAAAATTAAGTACAAATTATGTTTTGCCCATTAACGATTGATTTTAAGATATTTTAGGAGAAAATATTGCACCTACTGAAAAAATGAAAAATATATTCAAATTTGTAAAAAGAATTAATTTAATACAAAGATATATATGCGTTATGATAATTATTTCATGATCATTACATTTCATTTATCAATCAGCAAATTAATGCTTGATATTAACTCTTTCAAAGATTGACAAGATGTAAGTGAAGTATTACATTCTTCAGTCAACCCTGTATGAAATTTTAAAAATTTCATTTATATTCACATCATTTCTATTGCAATTAAATCAAGGAATAATGATGTTTTTTGAACATAACACATACAAATCTTAAGACGCGTTCAATACCTTTTTAAGAAAAAGTAACATTTTCTCACACGCATTATAATAAAAATAATGAAAAATTAATTAAAAGCTATTTCCAAATGGCTAGGGAATTGTGGTAGCTTAATAATCACGGTCGTGAACTCGTGTTTGGCGAGTCATGAGATCTAGTCCTAGTACTGCTGAAGACTCACAGTATTCAATGGGTTGTTTGATAGAATATTAACTAGAGAGAGTATTCGATTATACAAAATTTTCAATAAATCTGATTATAGTCCAGTCTTTTCTTGGGCTTACAAGAGACAGGATTGCAAATACTTTTTGAATACTTTTCTTTTTGGAGTCTTATAGTCTTAAATACGTAAAATATAAGTAGATCTAATTTTAATGTAGTTTTTTTTCTTTTTTCAGATGACTATGCAGCAAGAATACGTAACTAATTCGTTTTCTTATAGTTTTTTTTAAATATTTTTTTATATTCTCTAAAAAATAATCTCATTTGTCATTTTCTGATATTTCTTGAATGTGGAATGAACATCATCTGTGGCGTAACAGAGAACAATAGGGGCGCCCTGCAAAGCCTGGTTTGGGGCCACAAAAGCCGGATCTTACAAAGGACTACGAGCTTAGCTTCAGTCAGACTTTGGGCCCTCGCGATGCGGGGTTTATGTTACGCCATTGAAAATCGTAGCATTTTGGATAATATTTTTCCTGAGTTCCTGTTTCTAACAATTAGAGGTAATATATCGGGAAGAAGATATTTTTTACAAATTTTGTTCTATAAACTGTTTTATCCGTTAAGTAAAAATCCCGCATTTTTTTTTATCAATATAGATATTTTTTTATCGCGAGCCTTTTTCTTTATGCAAATCTTTAATAAGCATACAAGAGATAAAGCTACGAAAGAAGGATGACAATTTAGAGTAAAAAGTTAATAAGATAAAAATGTTTGGCAAAATAATATATGTTTTCTCTTTTGAGCATTTGGAATCGTCGATAATAAATATTATCTATCACCTGTTTGCCAGAAAAATCAATCAAAATTTTTACTTGCCGAAAATGTTAAAAAAAAAAATGTTGAATTAATTAAAAATGTAAATGTAGAATTAACAACTGGTTGGGGCGATTTTAAGAAATCGCCGAACTTGGCGCACTCTCGCCTATTATCCTTGGGAGTAGCAACCCTTCCCGAAAACATAATGCAAGAGCACGAAATTCAAGATGGCGGAAAAGTGAAATAATCACAAAAAAGCATTTAAATAACTTTTAAAACTGAAAATCATAGCAAAATTGAAGTACTTTATGAAATTTGAAATCGTTAGAGTGTAAAATTAATTAAAAAAACTTATACTAATTAATTTTAGTGAATTAAAATTAATTAATTAAAAATGTGAAAAATTAAGATACATTATTTTCAAAAACATCATTTACTGCCTTCTTACTTTTCATTTCTCTCAATTTCATGCTTTTCTCACAGTTCGGACATGTATATAACGATCCAATTAAATCGTCGTTCATGCACCATTCTAACACAGCAAAAAGCATTTTAGAATACTCAGCATACTTCAACATACATTAATTCCCATTTGCAATAATAAAAGCATCATTGGTGGCCATCGTGAGTATTAGTAAAAATTTATATGAAGAAAAATAAATTTACCGCGAAAAAACGTATCCACACAAAAAGGACAAAGCAAAAAAAAAAAAAAAAAAAAAAAAGAGAATGAGCTGGGAAATATTTCTCAAAATGTTCCACGAAAAAGTGAGCATAAATATGCGAGCTAACGACAAAACGAGAAGGCAAACTATGAAGTATTCCACGAAAAAGAAGACTTAAAAATGCGAGCTAACGGCAAACGAAAAACGCAAACTATGGAAATGTTTGTTTGAGAAGAAATCGAATTAAAATCGTATGCATAAATATTAACCAATAAAAAAAAATTTATATACCAGAATAAAAATAATAAAATAATATACATAACTACAAGTAATAAACAACAAATTTTAAAAAATAAATTTTCAAAAAATAATAAAATTACAAAAAATAATTATAAATAAAAATAATAATGTTGGCAACTACAGAACCGAATTCTACAAAACTATTTAAATAAAAAACATGCACTGGACATGCGTGATAATACGCCGGTACCAGTTCCCTTTCACAACAACGAAATCATTTCAGTTACCACACTTGACGCGCTTATCAAGATCGGGAAAAGCGCAAAAAATAAAGCACGCTTACCATCGGCCGATTCTGCAACTTTAACTTAAGCAAGTAATAAAAAAAAATTTTTTTTAACGTCAATTCCTACTTTGTTAAAAAAAAGGTACTGGCGCCATCTTTTGTAGCTAATTTTAACTACAAGGGAAATTACGCAGAATAAATTTAAAATTAAAAAATAAAATTTAATTAATGAATTAATATTTAAAAAAAACTGTATTAACAACAAGTGTCATCCAATACAAGTTTAAAAAAAACTTATTTGAACTTTATTGGATGGAAACGATTATTAACGATTGAAAATCCCAACAAGATAAATAAATATACAGTACAGAGTGTGAGGTAATAGTAGGAATTGAAAAAGGTGTTGTCTCTTCTTATTTGTTGTCGAGATTCTGGAACGCAAACGGTTTTTGTATTTTTCGTAGTTGTGAAAATAATTCTCATAAAAGAAGATAAACCTATATTTCCATTCTTATATTTTAATTCGATGTAACACTACAATTATACCAACACGCAAAACATAAAATCAACAAAAGTCTAAAATACATTTTACTGAGCCTAAATTAGTACAGTGAATTCAGAATTATTTTTTCTATAATTACAAAATCAAATCCCACGCGCATGCGCGATGTCAATCGCTGCTGGTAATAGTGTTGTCAGTGAGTGAGTAAGTGAATATTTACGCCGCACTGTTCAGCTACTTAAGCGCTTTTGGTGACTGACCTTGTCATTTTGAACTATGGTCTCCTAACCACCACACCAACGGGAAGACGTTTGAGCTCTTGACTCTGCATCGCTCCCCTACACGGCGGATCTTCAGCAGTACTGGGCTCGAACTTATGACACGCCGGTCACGAGTCCACAATCTTGAGCACTAGGCTACCGAGGCCACAGAGTGTTGCCAGACACATTTTCCTAAGCAAACATAAATGAATCTAAGCATATAAAAGAGTTCGAGAAAGGTTTTTTTCTCCAAGAAGCATGTTGATTATTTTAATGAGATGAATTAAATTGCAATGCGGTATTTTGAAAGAAAAAAACATGAAGAACACTGTTGTATTCCTTGGATGAAAATTAAAAAAAAAAAAGAAAAGAAATACGAGACCTAATTATTTGTCATCGAAATTGGAAATGTTTCAAACAGAAATGGAGAGCAATGGAATTAGTTGATATTATGGAATGAGTAGGTGATATAATTGGATTTACCTTGAAATCAGTCAATTTTTTTTAATATATATATATATACGTTGAACTTACTTTTAAACAATCATTAAATCTTCCATACACATTGTTTTGCAACTGAAATGTTCCCTTCCAATTCTATTAAAGTCCTCTCTAGTAGATTACTTTTCTTACATATCTCAGATTAATTGTTTGTAATACGTTTTAAGTAGAAAATAGTTTTACCTTTAGTCTTTTGTATTTTGTTTGATACAGTTTTAGATACACTGTTATCTCTCTATATAAAAATAGATGTTTGTATATATGAAATCACTTCACTCCAACACCGTCCGTTCAACCGATCACTATCAAAATTAGCATGTATATATTTTTTTTGTGGAGAAGGCTTTTGTGCTATCCTCATTGTTGAAGCTCCCCACAAGGTGTTGCTACAGCATATCAACTTCTGAACCATTCAGTCAATCGCCAAGTTGCCAACATGTCGCCAAAAGTTATACCAAATGGGCTCTACCGCATACATTTCGCTGTTTCCATTAAATCGCCATTATAATGTAAGGAATGGCGTTACTTGCGAATATTACAATTTTAACATGAAATAAATACAACACAAAGTAATATTAACGTACTACACATCCAAATATAAATTATTTACACTATTTAAAACATTTATTACGCAAAATTTGTAACAATATGTTACTTTTGCTGAGCAGAGATCAGTTTAGGATGATGTTTTCAAAAATTGACCAACAAAAAGGAGTTACGGGAGCGTTATATATAAAAACAAATCCTTTTTATCAGCTATTAGACCTACAAACTTAAAATTTAACAAATATGATTTTTTTTGTTCAGCTGAGATATGCAAAAAGCTTTTTTTTTCAATTCCTACTATTAGCTCACACTCTCTATATATTCATTTATTTATCTTGGGGAAATTTTCAATTGTTAATAAAATACATTTTAAAGCGCTCAGTTGGGCTGAAGTTTTATGTACATAATTATTTTGGATGATAATACAGAAATTTAACTATAATTAATGAAAATTGATTGATTAAAACTAATTATTTAAAGAATTACAAATACAGCCCCGTTGACATCATTTTTGGCGACTTGTGTCAAAATTTGAAAATATTTTTTTTTCTCACATTTTAAAGCATTCAGTTGAACTGAAATTTTATATACACGATTGTTTTGAATGACAATACGATACTTTAACGATAATTAACAAAAATTAACTACCACTTAATGTTGTGATTCTGTCCTATGTCTTTACATATTTATATTAATTGTAACTATTTAATAAAAAGTAGCTAAAATAAAATTTTTCTTTGTTGATCTAAGTAGGAATTGACTTAATTTTTTTTTATATTACTTGTTTTTGTTTAATTTTCAATTCACGTAAAATTAACTCATTAAAAACTTCTTTATCCTCCAATCTGTATTGTTTAATTTCACAATTCACCCGTGCGAAGAATGGGTATACCAGCTAGCTTAAACTAAAAATAAACAAGTTATTCATAATAAAGATGTTTTCTTTACATTACAACGAATATCTCGTAAAAAAAAATCCAGAAGTTTGTTTCGCTAGATTTTTCATCCGGTGTTTTATTATTTAAAACTATGTAAATAACATAAATTTATTACAGCTCTCGTACAGCTTTATAGTGGGACGTTAATGTAAAATACTCACTTACTCACTCACACAAATTTATTAAAAACCATATGATAGCAATTAATTCCTATGGAATGCTTGTGGTCTTCTTTTTATTTTAACATGCTTCGCAAGCAGGAACGTTTGCTTTCGCTCGATATTAAGAAAGTAAAACAAATATTTTTTGAACTTCCGGATGCGCGATTAAAGATCCAGAACATTGAATTCACAAGGAAATAACCTTCCAAAATGTTTATTTTAAAGTTTATTTGGAATATCCATGTCTGACTGGATACAAGAATTTTCCTTTTCAGAATATCGAAAATATACAAAGCATGAGTACATAAAATATTGCAGTAACTGAACAATACGTAAAAATATTAAGGTATCCGAGTTCAGCTCAGACCTCTCTACAGAGGCTCAACTAGAATTTTTGAAACACACAACTTGGAAGTCGGTTTATCCATGTTTTACGAAAACAGAAGGGAGAAATTTTAAGAAAATACGCAGATAATTATTTCAAATGGTTGTAACTCTGAAAATAATGTGAATTTTTCAAAAATCATAGTTGCGCCTCTGTACAGAGGTCTGAGCTATATACAGGCGAAATATTATTATAATAGAAGCATTTTTTACAAAAGGAGAACATTTGGAAAAAAGAATATTCTAAGTTAATTTTTTGCCAAAATATTGTGTATTTAAATAATTTTTTTTGTCATAATGTCCTTAAAACAATTTTATACATGTATTCTAATCTAAGTGACACTAAATATCATGACAATTATACATTTATGCGCTTTTTTAAAATCTTGTTTCCGAACGTAGTCGGATACCTTAAGCGATACAACAGCTTGGTGAAGAAAGTTCATCTGTTAAACGGCAATTTTTCAATATCTCTTCTAATCCTTAAGCCGCATTCACACCAAGGCAGTCAGCGTCGAGCGTTGAGCGTCTAACCAATCAGAGACTTCATCTCGGGCGACAAACAAGATTATTAAACAGTGTTTTAACTATTTTATGAGGCTCCGAATGTTTCTTTGATGAAATGTAATCGATATCTCTCTGTTCCCCTTTCAAAATTATAAGATGGCATGCATTCCTCAGCAACTGAAGGATATTTAACAGTTTGTACGTTGAACTCAACACCGTGAGATACTGCTCTTATTGCAGAATCCACATAGAGATATTTAACATGCTTTTTTTTAAAGTAACTTTTTTTTTTACTGTTGAATTCTTACAAAGTTAGAAAGCGTCTAAATAATCTCTTGGGTCCTTCCAGATAATCAGTGTGTCAAAAGTCAAAGAAGTCCTATTGCTTTGATCAAATCTTGAAGCCGCGTCAGAAATACAAGAATGAAGCTCATGGCTTATTCTGCTCGTCAAAATCGCCTCCAAAATAAGATTTATAGACAGTTTTAGCTAAAGATTTAGTTATTCTTCGGCAAGTAGTGCTTGTAAATTCTCTATGAATATAACAATATAATAATTTTAAATGTAACCGTTCATCAGTTTATTAAATGCTACATTTATCAAGAATTTATTCCAAATGAACGATTAAATCTTCAACTTGTCATAATATCTGATTCCGCTCATCTTAATAGCATCCGGACTGTCAGATTTATTTGTCTGTTTGCCCCGTCCAATAATGTCAACTCACAGGCATTTTGCATTCTAGCCTTTGTATTTCAGGTTTCAATCGCAATGAAATTATGGAATCACTTTTAAATAATGTAACTACACTTCCTTAATTATGTTGCGCGGTTAATTTTAATTGTGTTGAATTGAAAACCTCGTAAAAAATGAGCCAAAACCCTGCAGAAACAAAATATAGACAGTAACATATAACTTAATGTAGTACATTTAAATAGAAATATCTCAAATATATATATATATATATATATATATATATAAGATTCACGTTTTTTATGAGTATTTTTTGAGTTCTTAAAGTATAATTGCTTAAAGTCGTAAAAATTTCGGAAGAAAATGTTGTTTAACAGTGTTATAGTTATTTTACCGTAGCAAATTCAAAATGATTTTGATATGGGATTTTTTTCTCTACGAACGGGAGTGGATGGATATTTTCCCCCCGTTTTTCATAAAAGAACAGTTAAAAAGAATAAACTTGAAAACTTACTTTGAGTTTGTCAAAACGGCCAAGAAAATTCCGCGAACCATTTCTTGTGATTCTCCTAGTGGTATCTTAAAATAATTCAGTAAAATTAATAAGTATTCAGTAATATGAGAGTATTCATATACTCTTTCTTATATTTTGTGCAGATTTTACGTGTCTTCGCCAAGAGTGTCTGGTTGGCGAGAATGTCTTCAGGCTAATTAAAGTATACCAATTTTATTTTTTCATATAAATATATTCTCCATTTCATAGTTCTTTTTGATTCTGCATATTCACAAACTCTCTTTTTTTCAAATTATGTTGTACCATCCTTCGAAATTATTTTAAATTGGTGAAAAGTATTCCATATGTGAAAAAAGTCCCAAAAGCTGTAAAGAGGAAACTCCTTTTGAAATATATTACATCTCCCGCTGTTAAGTAAATTATCTTCTTTTTCTCCATTCTACTTAAAATATTTAATTCTTTTCCTTCACACTTGTTATTTAATTGAAATTCGTTTATAAGTTCCCCAACAGTTGCCTTTATGATCAACATACTATCTGGAATATTCGAATTGCAGAACGTTAGAGTAGTTACGATAACACAACTAGTTAGAATATTGCAGCATAGTTCCAGCATAAGGTATGTGGGAACATCTGATTGTAAAAGAAGATGCAAAGCGGTGTAAGCATTTAACGTGCTAATAAACAAGAGTATTAAAAAAGGAACTGATAAGGTATTTTTTAACAGAATAATATTTTTTTCAATGCCGTTGTAACATTTAGCCATTTCAATGCATTTCTCTGATAACACTACGGGAGCCGTAGCTTTTAAATCTTCATTGTAATAATGAAGAAGCATTGCGTATCGATGTACTATAATAAACATAGATGCTGCATAAAGACACGGATATTCCATATAGACGAAGAAATATATATATTCGCCAATGAAATTCACACATGTTTTGTATACTTTGTTGTGAAGTTCGTAACCAAAAGTCCAGGTGTCGATAATTCCATATTCTCCATGGGCTAAGTAAGAAAATAAAGCAGATAGTAATACTGGCAAACAGCAAATGAAAAGTAAAATGGAATTCATTCTTCTTAGATGTGTTTTACTGTCATGATTCCATTTGGAATGCGAACAGCAGAAAGCGATAAGCACTTTTATATTTTGATAACGGCATGACATTGAATTTAATAAGATGACCGACATGATATTAATTAGTAAATAAGTGAAACTTGAGTATTGATTTCCATGGTGATAAATTGACACAAAAATGGTTGACAGTATGTATACTGAGAACAAATGGAATATTGCTACGTAAAAATAAGAGCAGTACTTGATATATTTTCGAGTAGTTTTTCGGTATCCTCTGTTGTTAATTGAAAGTATAATCGAAAGATGAGTGGTCATAGTAAATTCTTTAGAAGCTATGCTCTTCATTGCGTTGATTTTTACTAGTTATTCTTAAAAGGTAACTTCTATAACTTAAATAGTTTTATAAATGATAAAATCTTCATATTCATGTTTTCATAGTTCAAAATAGTGTAAATGAGTGAGTGAGGGAATATTAACGTAGCACTGTTCAGATACATGAAGGCTTTTGGCGACGGACCTCGTAATTTTGAACCATGGTCAAGTGGCGAGGACAACACCAAAATAGTGCAAAAGTGTGGGTTCTATATTGAACTTAATTCGTTTTTTAGTACCTTATTTTTCATTTCTTGTTATTCCTTAGTTGTTCATTTCGTAGTAGACTTTTCGAGAATCTTCTGTTAATCGAATAATTAATGGAATTGTTTCTTCTTATTTCCGAGAAAGACAGGTCAAATGCAATTATAATCCTTTTAAAATATAAATTAAGTACTTGGTAATATTTTGTGGCTGTTTTTCAGTGTACTTTTTTGTACTGAAAGAGAATTTATTAGGAGTGTATAAGATTGGTAAGACGAAGAATAATGTTACCATTTAAAGTAAGATTTACTCTTTGATATAAATTCTTAAGTACACAGAGATACGGGGTAAATATACACGCATTAGGTTCTTGTAATGAAATTTATATCCTAAAAGAACTGTAGTGCGTAACCCTGAAGGGGTTAAGCAATTAAAAAACCCAAGAAATATATTTAATTGAAAAGAAAATTAATGCGTGCAAATTCAAACGATGTTATCATTGTGAGAGAAAATGATGTCTATTTTAAAAGGAATTTTTTCATCACAATTTTTACAATACACATGTACGAATGCTTTTCTTGTTGAAAATAATACTTTAGTGTGTTTACTGTCTTGAGTAGGTTTCGAAAACTTAGAAAACTCCCAAGTAAGCCTTAATGATACACTTGAAATTTTTTAGAGGTAATTGTGATTCAACTATACCTCAAAAAACTTATTATATACGAATATTTTGAGCACTTTAAATTTCAGCATAGAGTTTTGAACATAAATATTCAAAATTCAAATGAAGTAATTTTGATAATCATTTTCAGTAGATGACATTAACAGTAAATTGATATATGAGAAAACAGATAATCAAAGAACAATAAAGTAATCGAAATCGCTGAATATTGTCAATCCTTAGGGCGTAAAAAGAAGAAATGTAGTCAGATGAAAACGCTGTGAAACACACCTTAACTACAATTATAATAGTTTATAATAGTTTTTGTATTGATTGCTCAAATGCTCTGAATGTATTTTCGATTTCAAAACCCGCAAAATTAGTATGATTTACTTGCCATTGCTTCTAGGGTTTTACAAGCAACTTATTTTTATTATTTCAGATACTTAACATATTTTTTCACTTATTTTCCATTAATTCTTCTATAATATTTCCGAATAAACGCGTAAAATAGTTTGCATTCAACTGTAGTAAGATTTCTTCATGTCAATTGGTTGCCAATGAATCACAGGATTGTTATTATGTTACAGTCTTAATAATGATATTACCTAGGAAATACAAATACGTCAATATTTGCATTTTTAGTGATATTTCCAGCTTCACTTTTTAAATAGTGTAGTTTTAATGAAACATTTTTGATTTTACTTGTCATTTATCAATTATAATTTTTTACCAATAGTCCTCCATTATATAATGGAATATGTCTGCAGCATAAATAATTCATACAGAAAAGTGAATACATTTCCAAAATACAGGCTAAAATTATGTTTTATTAATGAAATAAATCAAATATTTATTCTGTGTTTGAGAACCTTAGATACCTAGTAAGTAACAATACCAAAATGTATCATTCTAATGAAATATTGTATTAAATAAATATTTTCTAGAAGGAAGAATATGTAATTAATGTATAAAAGTATTTCTTAATGTGTGTTTCTTCTATAATAATCATATGATACTGATAATATAATATAGAAATGTTTTTCAAAATTTACTATCAATCATCTTACAGCAGATAATTAGAGTGCTACATTAATGCGAAGTGGAATTCGAATGAAATTCAGTAATTCTATACACAACAAATTCTATTCAACTAATACCAACACAACTGTTCCAAGAAATTTGAATTAATAATGAATGTATGAGAGAGGATTGATCAATTTCTTTCATAGTTTTTATTTATTAGCATTGAACAGAAGGGGATTTTGTTGATTTGTAATCTTGTATAATATAGTTACATTTTAATAACTGGAATGAAATAGATAGAGATATAGATGCATCATTTGGTGTTATTTTGTATTTTTAATATTATGATATTTTAAGATCTCATTAATATAAAAAAATGATCGATTACATTAAAATGTGATTTACTTACTTCTGTCTTATAAAACTATTGATTTAACTTTACTCGTACACTGTTTAAAAAAAATTAACGGTATTAAATAAAAAAAGCAACTAAAAGAAGAGTTTTCGATATCTTTTAAAAAGTGATTTTGCCAATACTTACAGCTTAGGAAAAACGCTAAGGTATGGTTAATGGTTAAAATTTCTTTAAATAACAGATTTTGGATTTTAAGTTTAAACGAATGAAAATATCAATATTTTTTTTACATACAAATTTAAATTCCAAGAATTTAGTTTTTATAGAAACTCTAACACTTTAACCTCGTCACTTGACCATGGTCCAAAATTACGAGGTCCGTCGCCGAAAGCCCTCGTGTAACTGAACAGTGCGATGTTAATATTCACTCACTCAACTCCTACACTTAAACATGAAAAATAACTTTTGCGTTTGAAAAAATGTAAATGGAAAGCATTTTGAAGATAACCTAGTTTTGCAGTACTCTAGTTCTCAAATTAAACATTAAAAGAAGCAACCTCAAATTTAAACCATAAGATGTATTTGAAAATATTTTTGCAAAGTATATTTATGAAAATTTTTATTATATAAAATATATCTAACAAGGAATTGTCTTTAGCAAGACGTTTCCTCTTTCTAAACACATTTATTTTTTAATACTTGTGAAATGTCTTCTGTAAAGAATTAGCATGCAGAGATGATCGGATTGATGAAAGGAGGGCCATTGCGAAAATAAATTTTTTGGGGCAAGAAAGCGAGAAAATCACAGAATGATGACGGATGGAAAAACAAGATATCCAAAAAAAGGTTCAAAAGATTCTATAACTTGTGTTCTATGTTAGAAAAAACACAAATAATAAACCAATACTTCGGTAAACAAAAATCATGATTTTAAGGTATCCGAAAACGTTGAAATAACCAAATTTGGTCCAAACACATATTTGTGTGTCGTTTATTTTATTGAATAGGGACGCTTTTGGCTTTATAAAACATACTTGTTTTGATTCTACGTTACTTAGGAGCCAAGTTATAATCAATTTTATTAAATTATAAGATCGAAAATATGGGTCTTCAATCTACTTGAAGTGGGCATTTAAATTGTTCAAAATCTATCATGGTGAGTCTGATAAATCAAAATATTATGAATATGTTTCTGTGAAACTTTTTGAAATTGACATCTATATTATTTTCTAGAGAATATACTAAAATATTTCTTATTGTATGAATATTTTTTGAGTTATGGTTTGTTATTTAAATAATGGTCTCGTAAAGGATGTCTCACTTCTGTGTGAAAAGATTGACTCGATCAGCTGAAATTTTCATAAAATTTTAATAAAACATTAAAAATTTTAATACATTCTCTTGATAAATGCATATTAATTGTTTTAATAATACTTTTACTGATATAAATTTATTACTTTTTTCTCTAATTGGCTTTGAGGTTTTTCAAAAATATTGCTTAAACTTCCACTAATAATTGTGATTTTTATAAAATTTAGAATTTTTTTTTGTGAATATTATTAGCTAAATATTAGTATTTAATGGTATTGATACCTAAAAAAACGTATATAATGTTTTAGAATGCTATTTTTTTTAAAAAAAGTATTCCGGACGTGTTCGGATATCTTTATTATATCGACATAGGATAGTAATACCTCATAATGCCTTAGTGACCCTTTCTTTATGTTAAACACTCCTTGTGTGTCAATTGATACTTAATTTTCTTTTCTGTACGTAATATCAATGTAACACGTACCGTAATGGATTGGATTTCAAAGATATCGTACAAGACAAATTACTCTGAGACAATATGTAAATTTTCAAACAGTTTTATTTATCTGAATAAATATATCGTACAAAAAAAATACATGTTTAGAACGATTAAGTTAATCGAAACCTAGTAAGAAATACAACATTAGCTGAACTCACAAGGAAGTCGTTGTACTGTTATCTTGAAGGAACTTACAGTGTTTTCTAATAGATTTACCCCTTAAACCTCTCTCCTAAATCAATCACTCTATTCCTGGTTCTTAAACTTTCGATCTCCGCGGACCCCCTTTCTACACCAGCCTGACCATCCCTTGATTTTAAGCACCCCTCTCTCTGACTTTCAACCCGTAGCTGATTAATTTAAAGGTTCCTCAATAATCCTAAAACTGCCTCTGCTACTTATGCAGACTTTCTTAACACATCTTTTTCCCTTTAAGAAAACAATAAACTTCTACTTAAAAATCTAATTAAAACTAAATTAATATTCTAGATAGAGAAATACAAGTTTTAAGGTATCCGACTACGTTTGGAACAATGATTTTGCAAAAGCATATAAATGGATAATATTTACGATATTTAGTGTCACTTAGATTAGAAAATGTATATAAAATTATTTTAAGAATAGTATTACAATAAAAAATTATTTAAGTACAATATTTTGACAAAAAAGGAACATAGAATGACCCATTTTCAAAATATTCTTCTTTTGTGAAAAATGCTTCTATTATAATAATATTTTTCTTGTATACAGCTCAGACTTCTCTACAGAGGCTCAACTAGAATTTTTGAAATATATAACTTAGAAGTGGGTTTATCCATATTTCACGACAGCAGAGGGGAGCAATTTTAAGAAAAAAAACGCCGATAATTATTTCAATTGGTGGTAACTCTGAAAATAATGTGAATTTTTCAAAATTCCTAGTTCAGACTCTCTGGAGAAGTCTTTACTTTAAATAAGAGAAATATTATTTTAGAAGCATTTTTTATAAAAGGAGAACATTTTGAAAAAAGATTATTCTAAGTTAATTTTTTTGCCAAAATGTTGTATTTAAATAATTTTTTTGGTCAAAGTGTCCTTATAAAACAATTTTATACATGTATTCTAATCTAAGTGACACTAAATATTATGAAAATTATCCATTTATTCGCTTTTTTAAAATCGCGGTTTCGAACGTAGTCGGATACCTTAATAGTTTTTTCGTTGGAGGCAATTTATTGACCTAGTCTAGGATGGCAATTATTTCAGTTTTTTACCCGAGATCTTTCAGAGTCTGTAAAAGAGGCAAACCTTAACATTAAATGAGAGACCTTCATGGACCCTTTAAGAAGATGCTGGTGACCTCCAGGGTTCCATGGACTACAGTTTAAGAACCACTGCTCTATGTGATTATTAGCCTTTTATCTTTCATTTATCATCTACCATCCCTTTAACATATACACTGATTATCTCATTTTTTCTTATCAGCTTAAATAATAGTGTCTATTTGCACATATTTTTTACTTCAAGGCTTTCAAATAAATGACATCAAAAAGTTACTTAAGAGGTTAAGAAAGAAACACGCGAAAAACCTTTATAATATATTAATATATAAATAACAATTAATTGCACTTTGAACGTAGTTACTATTATTCAAAGGTTGTATTTTTATCAAGAACGGACAGAGCTCATCTAGTAAGAGCTTAGAACTTAGAAGTGGGTCTTCCGTAAAAGCCACCTCTTTTTTCAGGAACTAGTACATTAAAAACAATTTAGCTCAGCTTTGATAAATATGGCTTAACGGAATCAACTAAATTTTTGTAAGATATGTATTTTGTATTTAAAAAAGCGATGCAATGTACGATGTATGATGAAGAAGCAGACTCATAAAACACACATTTTATTAGGACGAGTCACATTAATAGGGAAAATAAAAGTTACATCAACGTCTTTCTCCTGCTAACAAAAGCTACCCTTCGCCAACTTCTACAATTCTGCTCAATCTTCTCCCTTCACTGTTGTTTACAATCATTGGTCAAGTACAATAATTGGTCAGCTATAAAACTCTGCCATCCCGAGGGTTGTACTGCACGGAAAGATGACAAATTTAGCAAAGAAAATGATCCCCATGAAATGCATTAAGTAGTTTGAACAATTCAGAGTATGACTTATAAGCAGAAAAATGTAAAAACAAGCAAACAATAGGATGTGTTCATCTTTAAGAAATTGTCTTGGCATTTGTACTAAGTGTAAAAAAATTGAAGCTTATAAACCAAATCCATACCAGTGTATTCCAGAATCAGTGGCGTAGCGTCCCCCCCCCCCACCCCCCCGCCCCGCCCGCGGCTCCCGCGCCCCCAGGATTCTAAGGGGCCCAAAGTCTGACTGATTCCACGTTCATACTCTTTGTAAGATCCAGCTTGGGGCCCTAAACCTGAATTTGTAGGGTGGAGCAAAGATTATCCGTTACGCCACTGAGCAGAATGCTATTACGATGACGGTGTCGTTATTGAATGTGCTGGTATATGTCGTATTATTATGATAAAACTATTGAGAGTGAAAACAAGGAGAATGCTTCTGCTGTATTTTGCGTATTTCATCTCCTACAGTACGGTGTCAAACTCGCGGCCCACAACGAATATTTTTGCAGCCTGGCCAGAATATAGGCATACAATAAATATATATTAAACTATCAAAATTTCTCCCGAAATAGGAAAGAGAGTAGTAGAGAAGAGATGTCGAGTGTCAGGATGTAAACATTCAATTTTCTTGTTCTTTTATGTATGTTTATTATAACTTAATATATATATCACATTAGATAAGTTACAATTTTTTATTGGGCTCACAGTCCATCGTTTTGAAAATATGCATTGGCACCTCACTAGCCACGTTGAACAACTTTCCTTATATATATATAAGGAATATATATATATATATATATATATATAATGGCAGATTATGAGCAGTTATTAACAGAGTTTATCAATCTGCCTAGTACATTCACCGAAAGCAGGTATCTCTTTTTAGTGCGGCGCCATATAGGCGGATACCAATCGCCGCAGGTGATTTTGAAGCCCGGTTTCCTCTCTGGAGGGAGGCACCTGAGCTCTGACGATGCGAACCTGTACTGGATTTAATTTTGCCTAGGGCACCCCTAGGGATCTTTTACATGCCGTATAATCATCCAACATGGCTGATGCCGATTTTCTGCATCATGAAAATCCATGAACAAGGGCCGGGGTTGAACCCCCGCAACCTTGGGTGCAGAAGGCCAGTGACAAACCAACCACGCCACCCCAGCCGACACTTTCCTTATATTACCCATAATAGAATTTTCATCTGGTCTGTTAGTGGTATTTTGTCTGTCTTTATCTGCCATTGTTAGTAATTTCTCTAGTTTTGTTAAATGTGATTAGATGGCATTGTGATCAAAAATGAATCAATAAATGTTCAAATTGCATTCCGCAATTTTCCTGATATTCCATGCCGGTTGAGATTTTTTAACTAATGTTTCCCCCTAAATTTTCTCTAGTGCATTTTGTGCATAGTCCCATGTATTAAATTTTTATGGTATCACTTTACTTTATCTGTAAGATGTTGTTTATAGGGTAAAGTTTTAACCACTCTGTTCCAAGCGATCAATACACTTTACAACAAAAACAGTATGGAGAAAGATGAATAGAGTTTTCAATTAAATAGTTTCAAATTTATTTTTCGTGTTGGGAATTAATCATATTAGCATTGTAAATTTCTTTTACACACAAAGGGTTCATGCATTCATCTGTTCAAAGACATTGACATTACTTTTAATGCATGCAATGTTTTAAAAAAATGTATTCCAAGTCATTCACTAAACTATCTTTGGATGATTGTTTTGTAGACTTTTGTAAAAATATTATTGATTTTTTCAAAGTAATTTATTTAGTTACTAACAACTGCACACTGTTATTAATATTGATGTATAAATTTCAAAGGTGTTATGATATTGGAAACTAATTTATGAGGGATTAGTTTATATTGATTACTGTTTCAAACTGCATTTGAAAAATAAAGCTTTCATTGAAAATCCCTTTTTTGATTCTTATAACTATGTTAACATATTATTTTAATGTTTTTTTACCATGGGATGTCATAAAGCAGCTAAATCATTTTATGAATTTTCGATTTCCATTATAGACCTTCTAAAGGGAAGGAATACGTAAGAAAGATTCACTAAAATCTTTTCTAGAGGTATCAAATGATTTTCTTAGCATCCTTATATCTAGGATAAAATATTTTAGTCATTTAACAGTCGTAGGAGGTGAGAAATTATTTCATGAAATTTTTTTTTTAAGTAATTACACTCGTGGGTATTTAAATATAATATAATCACAACAATTTTAGTAAATAACATTGTATAAACTATAGTTAAGCTCATTTTATTTATACTACAATTTATTCTTAGACTTTAGAGAGTCAGAAGAATTGGTTATTATTTATATTACATAACATGGATATATTTTTAGATAACATGAATTGAATCATATCTCATCTACAATGGAATAATGTTTCCTGAAAAGTTCTCCATGTTTCCTTCAAATCATTATATATATATATCACAATAAAGACTTTTAAAGCTGTCATAATGAACGGATAAAAAAGCTATTTCCAGAAATGTCCCCATGCTTCTTTCGAAACGAGCTATATATATATATATATGTAATAATTCACATTAATTTCACCTTAAGGTATCCGACTACGTTCGGAACCATGATTTTAAAAAAGCGCATAAATGGA
Organism: Trichonephila inaurata madagascariensis; assembly: GCA_019973955.1. Taxonomy (NCBI): domain Eukaryota; kingdom Metazoa; phylum Arthropoda; class Arachnida; order Araneae; family Nephilidae; genus Trichonephila; species Trichonephila inaurata. Next base: position 111,108 of record BMAV01016456.1, read on the forward strand.
TAATTTTCAGGATATTTAGTGTCACTTAGATTAGAACACATGTTTAAAATTGTTTTAAGGACATCTTGACAAACAAATTTTTATTGAAATACAATATTTTGGCAAAGAATTGACTTAGAATAACCTTTTTTCAAAATGTTCTCCTTTTGTGAAAAATGCTTCTATTATAATAATATTTTGTCTGTATATATCTCAGACCTCTGTACAGAGGCCAACTATGATTTTTGAAAAAATCACATTATTTTCAGAGTTATAACCAATTGAAATAATTATCGGTGTTTTTTTCTTTGAAGTTTGTCCCCTCTGTTGTTCTGTTGTCGTAATACATGGATAAACCCACTTCTAAGTTATATGTTTCAAAAATTCTAGTGGAGCCTCTGTACAGAGGTCTGAGCTATATACAGGCAAAATATTATAATAATATAAGCATTTTTCACAAAAGGAGAACATTTTGAAAATGGGTCATTCTTTGTTCATTTTTTTTGTCAACATATTGTACTTAAATAATTTTTTATTGTAATACTATTCTTAAAACAATATTATATACATTTTCTAATCTAAGTGACACTAAATATCATAAATATTATCCATTTCTACCCTTTTGCAAAATCACGGTTCCGAACGTAGTCGGATACTTTAAAACCTTTTTAATTTGTAATGGTCCTAACCCCCCTTCCCCTAGGACTCTGGCGTAACTAATTATCTGTTAGATTACCCGTCTAATGGGATGTAAAAAACGTAAGGGATATATAAATTAAACAACCGCATCGTATTTTTGATCCTTTATGTAATCACCTCATACGATATATGTGGAGCAATCATAAGATCCGTTAACGGAAGTCATGTGAATTTTGGAACTTCCGGTCTGTTTTACACAAAACGCCGAGACTCATTGGAAAATTCGCACCTCGCTTTATATTTGTCATAATGTTCCGCTAATGTTTGTTGCTGCTTACATGTGCTTGTATGTTCTTTGTTGTGCCATTTCCTAAGTGAAATAAAAAAAAAATGGAGTATCATCTATAAGAGCAGGCTTGCTCATTATACATCTAGTAACCCATTACCAAATAATGGAATTTAAAAGTAAATAAAGCATTACCATCTCAGCCAAATATTCCATATATATAGTGAAAAATTAAAATACAAATGATTCTACTATATTTAGGAGCAATGCTGTGCAACAAATACAGGAAATATGTAATCAATAATAATATATACTAAATCACTCATTGGTACTCCACTCATCCTCTCACTTGACCTCCCACTTATCATTGGTAGGCGGGTAATAGACCCGTTCTGGTCCTAGCCCTCAAGTGTGACATATGCTCCCAGACTAACACTCTCTCGTCTTGCCAGTGGTCATACCAAGTGCATCACATTCTCAGTGAACAAAAAGATGTTCTCCATCAGTGCAAGGTGTCAAGATCACCAGGCTTCTCCCGAATAAATAATGCGTTGCAAGAATCTCCATATCAAAGATATCTACACTGATCCCTTTTTTGTACTTAATTTTTTGAGAATCAATGATTTAAATGATCCTTGTCTGACTTCGTCAGACCCTGGATGATTAACAACAACAACAACTAAATTACTATAATCGCTTTAGGAACTAAATCCTAAGGTAAAGGGTTTGCTATTGTATTACTGCAGCTAACTTGCTTTGGACTTATGCTGTCTTGTTATACTACTGTTTTTACTTTGCTAATTTAGATTCATGGCGATTTAGGATAAATCCTTACTAATATTACAGACAAGTTTGTATGTATGGATGCAAGTTTGTTACTCTTTCACGCAAAAACAACTGAATGGATTTTAATAAAACTTTACAATAATATAGGTTATACATCTGAATAACACATAGGTTATAACTTATAAAGATATTGTGTGTGAAGTGTATAAAATATAACGATAATTGTCTAGTAAGTAGGAAAAAATTCTGCCATCTGCAAGCGACAGCTTACATCTACCTTTCATGCATGAAGCAAAACTTTCCCTTTTTGTTTTGTCTAAGCTAGGCGCCAGTGTGCGCTCACTTCTAATTTATTGCTTTGATCAGTGTAATCACTATTTCTTTATTTCGGAATAAAACTAGATTTTGAAGGGAGAGGTTGTGGAAAGTCTCTGTTTGAATAGCTACTATTGATTTTTTTTTCATGTGTATGCTATTATCGCCAAAATAGTGAACCATAAATGCAATAAAAATTGATAATTTATTTCTATGGACGTTTTTTTATGATTTTATTATGCACATTTGGTAGAAACAAATTGATCCTTATATCAAAATACATACTTTTATCGTTTTTGGTTTTTAAATTAGATAAATTTTGTCTTTCACACTACATCATTTGGACAAATTTACATAATTTGTCTGCGTTTAGCAGTTAATTATTAAGCTATAATTTTAATTAAACAGGCAGATATTGGTTTTTTTAAGTATAAAAACAATAACTACCGTACTGTATTTTTTGGAAATGTAGAAAAAATACCTACTAAGAATTAAGTCGCAAAAGCGTATGTCTAATCATTCCCAAAGCTCTAATAAAGCTCGAGCTATGAAAGTAACTACTTAACGAATCGTTTCCACAAGCCAAACGGCGAAGGCTTGAATAGGCAGAGCGTGAGGCAGATTACAATTTTAACATAAAATAAATACAACAGAAAGTGATAATAACGCATTACACTTCTAGATATAAATTATTTACACTATTTTAAGCGTTCGTTACACAAATTTTGTTACAATATGTTACTTTTGCTGAGTAGAGATCAGCTAAGGAAGGTGTTTTCAAAACTCGACCCACAAGAGAGTTATGGGGAGTTATAAGTTAAAAAAAAATCTTTTTTATCAGCTATTAGATCTACAGACTTAAAATTTAACATATATTTTTTTCTTTGTTTGTTCAGCTGAAATATGCAAAAAGCTTTTTTTTGTGTGTTTAATTTGCAATTCACGCAAAATGCTTCTTTTTTCTTCAGTCTGTATTGTTTAATTTTTCAATTCACCCGTGCGAAGAATGGGTATACCATCTAGTTCTATATATATTCATGTGTGTTTAGATAATGAACAAAATGATAAGAATATTATTTTTATTTCAGTAATATTTTTGTAAGATTGTACTTATGCTTCTCTTACTAATTCTTGTGGTACATGGTAAAATAAAACCATTGGGAATCACAACTACCCTTGAAATCTTTATTTATTAATTTAAATATATTTATTTAGGATTAATTTGCTTACATTTATGAAATTAGCTCATATTAAAAGTAATTTCTAAGAAAAAGAAGTTTTCCGAATATTTTATGTTTATTTATGAATGTCTGTGTGTGTATTCTAGGAGGCTGTGATGTAATGGTACTGCATGGAATTTTGTGGAAGCTACGAGTATTAGAGATTCAAAGTATCTGTAATCTTCAATAATCGAATAAGTCAGTGAAAACGTAACTCATATAGGATTCTAAAATACAGATGGTGTAACGGAAATAAGTAAATACTTGCAAAATATTAATTCTTTTACGATGCCAAAACGTTTGATACACACTTAAAGAAAATTCAAACAGAAATGTCCGATAAAGGTTTAAGAAAAGGTCTGTCGATATTCGTACCGTTGTGGATAATAGTGTCCCTCAGTGAAAGAAGATATAGTAATAGGTTTCTAAATGTTCTCAAATACTATTCATATTTTTCCTTTATTACGTTCACTATACTCGGAATATTTTATTTTATAGTTATTCTGATCCAAGTGAAAGGTTTTATTGATAAAAAATCTGGTATGGGATATATGTTCAATATTATTACTTACATTTCCTTGCCCTTTGCAATGATTTATTACAGGGAAAAATTACAAATCCTTATGGATTTTTTGAATTCTCACTCGAATCTATCAAGAAATAATTTGAAAAAGAATTATTCAACTTTATACGATTTTGTTTTTCTCATTAATTCAGTTTCACCGGTTATACTTAATGTCCTTTTTGTTTACTTAACTTACGGTAAAGAGGATCAATTTCCTGATTTCAAAAGGAAGTCTTTTTCTGTGAAGGATATATCTTACGTAAGGTTAATGGTTTGGGTGAGACAATATATATATTATACATTGTTTGTGCAATATCCATGCATTTTCGTTTTATCGATATACGTTCTTGTTCATCGTTATGGCATTGTTCTTCTTCAATTTAAAGATGACTTATCAAAAATTGATTTCGTTAAAATTCCTGAAATGTACACAGAAATCTTAAATGCCTACAACTGCATTGAAAGCAAAATTCTACTTTTAAAAGATACTCTCTCAAGACCACTTTTTGTGATTTTATCAAGTGGTTTCTTAAATTTTTATATTTCAATATCCAACTACTATATACCAGATGTTCAGCCACATTTTGTATTGGAAGCAATTTGCAATGTTTTCACAGGAGTTGTCATCATAGCTTCATTGACGGTGTGTTTGTCCTGGATTCCGGAAAATATGATGAAAATAAAGGCGACATTTGGCTTATTGATTGAAAAATACCAATTGAAAATGAATGGAGGAAAAGAAATATATTTTCTTGAAAGATTGGAGAAAAGAGACGTCATTTACTTTTCGGCATGTGATATTGTTTATTTCAAGAAGAGTTTTCTCTTAACAGCTTTTGGAACAATTTTCACGTACGGATTGATAATTGTTAATTTGAAATAATTTCGTAAACTTTGATGTAAATGAATGTAGAATAAAAGCATAAAAAACTTGACTGTGTTGTCTTATTTAGAGCGTTATTTTTAAACAGTAGTAAGATTTGATTTTAGTTTTAGACACTAATTTGTATCTTTCATGTAATTTTGGACAACCTCATCATTATTATGATTATTGATTTAAAATCTTACACAACTTTGGAATATACTCCGAAATTAATGCTACTGATAATGAAAACATCTCTTATAAAATATCTATGTACTCTTACTTCGTTTTTAATTTAATTAGAAAAAATATTTAATTTAATACTTTATTATTACGACCAAAATATAAAGAGATGATACTTTTTTTTTACTTTAGCGTATTGAGACTTAACATTTTTAGCAGTTGTTTAGTGTTTAGTCGCATTTTTAATAATTTTTATCCTAAATTAAAATCAATTTGTTTATTAAAATTCATTTTAGAAGATCTTAAGCGGAAGTATTGCATTTACGAAAAAAGAATGAGCTACATTCTGAAGTTGTTAAAACATTCATTCAATGTAATGGACGTATTAGGATAATTATTTCAAAATAATCATTTTTTTTTTGTTGATCAATAAATTCAAACTTTATTTAAACTTTTTCAAATATAGTTAGGATGAAAGTGAAGTGTTGCATTCTTCAGTCTTTCCAATACAAATGCATCTATTTTTATATCAATGCGATTGTAATTATTTTTTTTTTGTAAAAATAGCGTTTTTCGAAGCATGTAATATAAAAATTTGAGCATGTTTCTTCTTAAAACTCACATTATGATAGAATTAAGGGGTGTTGGAAACCTAAAATCTTCTTAATATGATAATTTCGAGATTTTTACATTTTCAAATTGTACAGATTTTAACTTTTCTAAAAATACCTTTCTTTAATCTCTAGTGTAATTAGAAGTCCTTAAAACCTATTTTTAAATAATCATTGAAACTGGGCCACGCCTATTTAAATGGCGAAAAATGTAAACAAAGAAATTTTGTTTTTGCTTAAAAGTTGAATGAATGATGGCAATCAAAATATTTAATCCAGTATTTCTAAAAAAGTGTTTACATAGAGGTACACAAAATCCCAATGAAAGTGTAAACAACGTAATATGGTCTCGTGTACCGAAGAAAATATTTGTACACAATAAAGTATTATCATTGGGTACATATGATGGAATTTCATCATTTAATATGGAAACTTTATCGAAACCAGAACTTTTGAGAAAACTTAATATTGAGCCAGGTGATTACATGGTATAGGACAGGAGTGGCGAACCTTTATGGATCAACGTGCCATTTTACTTTAAAGATGTGTTTAATGAGGTATAAACGTGCCGTCAAATAGTTTTCATTTGTGATTATTGGGAAAATAATAAAACTAAATACTAAGAGCTGAAAACTTTATATACTACGAAAAAATACCTTTTGCACTGTATAGTTGTAAATGTTTAAATTTTTTATGCGTGTACTTCAAAAGAAGTAACATTAAAGCAACCTTAGAGTGTGATCTGTTGTTGCAGATTGAATGACAAAGAACTTATATTAAGATTGTAAGTTATTGTTTTTAGTAGAATGCATGCTCAATTGAAGTCATCTACAATCGGTTTTTAAGCAATTGAATGTTTTTGCTGTGGTTCACTTTCTTGATAAGAGTATTTGCAATTTGTTTCAAAATGCCGTTTTGCAGACGATGTTTTGCATACCATTATTTCAGAACATAAAACACATACCAGTTTGTCACCTTTACGAAAAACGTTTAGAAGAATCTTTATACTTGAACGTCTTGACCCATTTATCAAATTTGAAATTGTATCTAAGTTTTACAAGAGGGGCAACAAGTACAAACTTAATGTCAAATCTTTATTCAGTGGAGAACATGAGATAACATTCGTTACGTGACTGTCATGAATTTGGACATTAAGTCGATAGCGATCGAATAGTGAACAGCCAAGACATTTGGAGGTGACCGTTTTTACTAACAAGGAGAGGGCACGACTAAGGAAATTAATTTAGAGTCGAGACTTGGGGTAATAGTAGTATTACTTTAGGGTGTTCAGCCCTTAATGTAATTCCGTCGAATAGCTAGTCAATTCGGAGAAAACAGCGTTCGAAATTCATGCTTAGCTTTTATACAATTAAGTTTCAATTTTTTTTCACTGGCCTAGTGGCTCGATTGGTAAGTCGTCTGCTTTCAATGCGGTTGGATCCAAGTTCGAATCACGCGAAAAACTTTTTTTTTTTGAATTCCTTTATTTTTTTAAATTAATTAAATTTATTTATGAAAGGTTTATTAAATATTAAATGATATTCTAAATAATTATATTTTGCATTTTATACAGTAAAAAAATTACTGTAATTATATAAATATTAATGTAATGTTTAAGAAATAAATTTTTATATAAATAAATAATAATTATAATAAAATATATAATAAATATTAAATTATATTTTACATAAAAATTAATTATAAATAGTTTTATAATGTGAAATACAATATGCTATAAATGAAATATTATACATATATATATATATATATATAATATAAAATAATTTAGAAAATTTATTATTATTGTTATTAAATTAATTATTTCGTAATTATATGAAATACTTAATAAGTGCTTTTCAAATAATTCTATTTAATTTAAAAAAAATTATTTAAATAATTTTAATAAATGTATTAAATAATTTTAATTATTTTAATTAATATTAAATACACATTTTAAAAAAATAACATTAATTAATTACTTTTAAATAATATTACTTTTAAATAATTTTAATGAATAATTAATTTTAATTAAAAATATTTTTAAATAATTTTAATCAATAATACTTTTAAGTAATTTTAATTAATAATCAATTTTAATTAATAATAATTTTAAGTAATTTTAATTAATAATTAATTTTAAGGAATTTTAATCAACAATTAATTTGAAGTAATAATAATTTTAAATAATAAATTTATTTACTTATTTTTTTAATTTATAAAATACAAAATAATTACATAAATACCATTCAATATTTAATAAACCTTTAATGAATAAATTTATTTAATTTTAAAAAATAATTAAAGGAATTGAAAGAAAGAAGTTTTCCGCGTGATTCGAACTCAGATCCAAGCGTATTGAAGGCAGACGATTTACCAATTGAGCCACTGGGCCGGTGAAAGAAATTGAAACTTAATTGTATAAAAGCTAAGCATGAATTTCGAACTCTGTTTTCTCCGAATTGACTGGCCATTCGACGGAATTACATTAAGGATTGAACACCCTAAAGGAGTACTACTATTACACCAAGTTTCGACCCGAAATGAATTTCCTTAGTCGTGCCCTCTCCTTGTAAGATCTAACACGCGCATTCTAAAAGAAACATTAATGGAAAACCGGCGATGACGCTTAACACTTTTACTACCACTGTAGAGGAAGAAAGCGATTACTGTGATGAAAGGCGTATAAATGAAAATTCCATACACGCCGACTGAAGAGGAGAATAAAAGCTAATGAACAGCTCTTTCTGCGATGGCACGGGATTGGCTATTGATCCCACATTTTCATTTCACATTCCTAGCATCCCAAATCCCGCTTTTCAATTGAATTGAGTTCTCGGGTTGATATCATGTCTTGCTATGTTGCGGATCCAATTAAGTTCATACTTTGATTTCGGATTCATTGGTTCACGAATGTTCTCAGCGTGCTGCATTGAATATGTTCACACTTCGCGGTCTAGAAGTCACTCATAGTTGTTCAAGCATTCTACTTGACCATTTTGTAGTACTTGGGTTTTTGTATAAAATTATAATCTGTTATATTAGGTTGGGGAAAAAGAAATCCATTACTTTTTCGGTAGATGGCTGTAGTGTCGATATCTCGTGAAGTATCAATCAAACAATTTCAAATTTATGCTCGTTGTCAAGGTTACATTTCACACTAAAAAAATATTTTACTGTTTTTTGTTTGGTCCATTCAGTTGTGAGTTACAGGGAGTAAAAAATTGAAGCGAACAAAGAGAAAATTCGGTACATTTCACAATTTTTCTTTGATAAAGGCGAAACTGCAAGCCAGGCGGCTGAAATTGTGGATGGTGTTTATGGTGCCGATACTGTAACAGCCATTTACGTGCAATTATGGTTTCATCTATTCCGTTCAGGTATTTTTGATGTTAAAGATGCACCTCGCATAGGCAGGCCCGTCGTTTAAAATGTCTATAAAATCACAGAAATAAACAAAGTTGACAGGCATGCTAGTAGTCGTAGCATCGCCCAGGAGATAACGATCAACCATAAAACAGTTTTAAGCCATTTGAGCAAAGTTGGATTCAAAAAGAAGCTCGATGTTTGAGTGCCACACCATTTAACAACAAAAAAAAAAAAATAATAATGGATCGAATTTCCATCTGCGAAGCCTTGGACAAACGGAATGAAATGGATCCATTTTTTAAATGGATGGGGATTGGGGATGAGAGAGGGGTCACATATGACAATATCGTGGTCAAAGCGCGATGAAGCAGCTCAAACGATGGTCAAACCAGAACTAATGGTCAGGAAGGTTCTACTGTGTATTTGGTGGGGCTGCAAAGGCATCATTTATTATGAGTTGCTTCCGTATGGCCAAACACTAAATTCAGATCTCTACTGTCAACAACTGGACCGTTTGAAGCTAGCTATTGACCAGAAACGGCCAGAATAGGCCAACAGAAGAGGTGTTGTGTTCCATCAGGACAACGGCAGGCCACACTCATCTGTAGTGACTCGCCAGAAACTCTGGGAGCTTGGTTGAGAAGTTTTAATGCATCCACCATACAGTTAGGACCTGGCACCAAGCCATTACCACCTTTTTCTCGCATTAGAAAACTTCCTGAGTGATAAGAAATTGGGATCAAGGGAAGATTGTGAAAATCGATTACTAGAGTTTTTAGCCAATAAGGACCAAGACTTCTATGAGAGAGGCATTATCAAGCTACCTTTAAAATATCAACAAATTATGCAACAAAACGGTGCATATGTGACCCAAATCGGACAATCCTAAGCATGTTAAATAAAGTCTTGAATTTCATGCAAAAATAAAGTATTTCTTTTCCCCCAACCTAATATTTTAAAAGAGTGGAACAATGTATAAAAGAAGTGTTAAGAAAGGAAAACAATCGATTTTAATACAGAATGGTCACACCTACGACACTTAGTGGACCGTAACACCTCAAAAACGTTTGAGGTACTCCGTTTCCTCGAAAAGTTCGCCCACCCCTGATTTAGATCATTGCTTACTTATTCCGTGTCTTTAAATAAACCGTTTCTACGTGCAAAGTGCTACTTGGTAGAGATTTTTTAAATAATCGAACCCTCCTCCCCTACATTTTCTTGAATGTAGTGCCAAATTTGTTTGCTATCTGCTTGTTCGCTTAGCTGCAGGATGCTGTTTATTGAGAAGTCCAGTTTTTTGACCTCTCTGTACTAAGGGATCTATATGCATTACAACGAAAACACACTGTACGGTTAATAGATTCGTCAACAAAGTAGTTTCAAATTAGTTTTTTCAGTGTCAGGAATTTATCACATTAGCTTAGTAAATTTTTTTTACACGCAAAGTTTTCCTGCATTGATCTGTTTAAAGACATTGACATTGCTTTTAATGCATGAATTCTTAAAAAAATGTATTCAAAGTCATTCAATAAATTATCTTTGGGTGTTTGTTTTTTGGGTTTTTATAAAAATATTATCGAGTTTCTAAAGTAACTTATATTAAATTACGTACAACAGTATATTGTTGTTGATGGATGAATTTGTTTTCGAAGATGTTATGATATTAGAAAATAATTTCTGAGGGATTAGTTTTTATTGATTAGTGTCTCAAGCTGCGTTTGAAAAATAAAACTTTCATTGAAAATGTCTTTTTTTTTACTCTTATAACTTTATAAAGATATTATTTTAATGTTGTTTCTCTGGGATGTTAGAAAGCAGCTAAAACATATTATGATCTTACAATTTTCAGTTTAGGTGTTCTAAAGGGAAAGTAGGATGATAGAAATATTAATTATTTAAAAAAAATTAAGTTAAATAATTTTCATAACCTTCTCACATCTGAGATAAAACATGTTAATCAATTTACAGTCGTAACAGGTGAGAAAGCATTTAATACAATTTATTTTAAGTTATCACATTCATAAGTATTTTGATACAGTATAATATTTCAAAATATTGAATAAGTATAAGATTGTGATAAGCTATTATTTTTATTTTATCAAAATTATTTTTAGAATTTAGAGAGTCAAAACAACGTATTGTATGAACACATTGTATTCACATGGATATATCCTTAAACGACATGACTTTTTCCGATTAATATTTCAATTTCTACCTCATCTGAATTTAAATAATATTAAGATTGTAAAAAAATCTAATTTTTAAGTTAAAATATGGGCAAAAAGAATCTATATCAAACCTGTAGCATTTTGGAATAAAACGTTTAAAGAACTATATAAAAAAAAATAAATCTCTGCTAATTTCTCAACTTTTAATATAACTGTTATTTAAGTAGTTCATATAATGTATGTATTAAAACACACGTTCATACATAGTTTTTAAGACCCTAGAATTAACAGCTGCACGTATTAAATTAATCATTGAACTACTTAAAATAGGTATTAGGTAGAAAAAGTTCAAAGGAAGTATAATTAACAACTTGAATTCAAGAATAATAAAGTAGTTATACTTATATTATATATAAATCATTTCAAACTTAATTTTTTTACGAAGGCGAGGCTTGATATATATACTATATATATAAAAGTGTTTTTTTATATTACTTGTTTTAACTTTTATGAACATTAATAAACACATTTTTAATTCAATACTTATTTGATAAGTTTATTATATAATATATATTTATTATATACACTGCTGGACACACAAAATGCAACACGAAGAAGGATCAGAAGTATCATATCAAAATTTATTTGGCAGATAACATGTTGCACAAAGATAAAACGATTAAAATTACAGCCTCTTGAGACGCGTAGATGATGAGAAAATTAGCAGCTAGCGTAGCCACCATTGATGGTCATAACCGCTGTCCCACGCCTCTGCATAACAGCAAAGTGGTTTTGGATGTATCCTTGGGGTACAGCAGTCCATGTGGTTTCCACATAGTGCCAAAGTTGATCTGGTGCAGCAGCGGGTGATGTATCCCGGGCAAGTCGTTGTGCAAGCATGGACCACACACTTTCGACTGGCGATAGATCTAGAAAACAAGCAGGTTAAGGAAGGGTTAAGAAGAACTTTTGAACATAGAGGGTCACGTGTGGTTGCGCATTATCCAGTAGGAATATGGCTGATGGCAAGCGCTGAATTTATGGGAGGACCACGGGCTCCAACGCCTCAGAGATGTAGCGCTGGTTGTTCAGTGTACCAGCAATGCATACAAGAGGGGTGTGGCAGTGAAATCCAATATCACCTTAACCCATGTAGGTACAGTTGTGATATGGCCCCCTTTGGTGACCATATCTTTGATTGTCAGCGTGAGCTAGAGGTGTGGGATTCTCGGAATAAAACAGACATTTTAAATTCTTACTATGACTTTATTAAGAATATAACTTAAACGTCTAACAATTTAGATAAATTTATATAAATGAGAATCTAGAATAAACTATCACACAAAAATAGTTAAACCAAATCGCGTAAGTTAGACCACTTTCTCTAAATAATTATATTATCCGCCTACTCTCACTTCTGATAATATTACAAGTCCTAATATCAAATAATCAGTCCTACCTTAATCCAAACTAAGATTCAGGCACTGTATGGAAACGTCTGAGCGCGAGTGGAATGGTATGCACCTTGTAGCAATGGCTGGGTTTCCCGGTAACTTTACGATATGCTCTCAATTCACGCTCGTATCTCTTCCAAGCATAACTTTCCCTAAATTGCCCTCCTGCTTACTGAAACTTCTGTTCTTTTAAAAGCTATCTTATTTGCATTTCTTATTCGCATTTCGCTTCTTGGATTTTGGTTGGAAAATAGTTGCCATTAATCTTGGCCGTCAAAGAACCCAGAGGTTATGTTAAAGAAAAGACGCGTGAGCCCGTCACACAGTGCAGGTGCAGGACAAGTGTGGCGATGCATAACGCAGCAGTTGAGCAGTCTTTCACCACGGTATCTCCAAAATCATATCTGACCATCATGATGTTGCAGGCAGAAGCGGGATTCGGCAGTAAACACAGTGTCATTCCACTCTGTGTTTCATGTCCTCCGTTCATCGCACCATTGGCGGCGCAAATGCCTGCAGTTTTCAGTAAAGGGTAACTGAAGCAATGGACGCCTTGCAGATATTCCACTCTGCTGCAAAAGGCGTCGAATCGTTCGAGCGTACACCGAATGTGGCGCAACAGACTGAATCTGCTGTGTTATGGTTCGTGATATGGCTGCGCGATCTTTCACTGCCATGAGCACAATCCGCCTGTCATCACAGGCAGTGGTGCTACGGGTTGGGTACGATCAGCATCGTCGACTCATCGTTTCCTCCTGAATCCAGGGATGACATATCCGTATCACAGTTGCTTCGTTTCGTCCTACACGTTAACCAATTTCTCTGAAGGTTAATCCGCAAGCACTATAGGCTACTATTTTTCCTTGGTCGAATGCAGAAACTTGGTCAAAAGAGGTTCGATGTCTTCCACGAGGCATAGATAACAGTTTACGCAAAAAACCCACCACAATCTGTTTTTTATATAGCGCTTCCGGTTGGCTCTACGATTACCCGTGACGTGCGTCTGCGCTATAATTCTAATCTATTGATTTACATGTTTTATCGCCGCCAACGCCTGATGTAAATTTCACATTGTTTGCATGCTTTTCCAGGGTGTTGCATTTTGTGTGGCGAGCAGTGTATGTACATATAATTTCACATATGTGCTTAAATAATGATCGGATATTATTTCTATTTCAGCAAGTTTTTGTAAGAATATTCTTACTTCTTTCACTGCTATTTGTAAAATATCAGTAAAATGTAGCTATTTAAAATAATAAGTAGTCTTGATATTTTTACATATTAATTTGAAATTATTCCTTTAGAATTAATATGCTTACATTTATAAAATTTATTCATAATAAAATTAATTTGATAGAAGTAGTATTCTGAGATATTATGCTTATATATGAATGTATTCCAGGATTCTGCGTCGTAGTGATGCTACATGAAAATTTATGAAGGCTGCGAGTATTGGAAATTCAATGCATCTGTTGCAAAAACGTCCAGTTACATACTTAAAGCAATTTAACTAGAAATGTCGAATAAAAATGTAAGAAAAGATTTGTCTATATATGTACCATTGTGGATAATAGTGTCACTCAATGGTAGAAGATATAGTAATAGGTTTCTAAATTTTCTCAAATACTATTCATATTATTCTTTTACTACATTCATTATATTCGCTATGTATTTTTTTATAGTTACTATGATCCAACTGAAATATTTTATTGATAAAAAATCGGGTATCGGATATATGTTCAATATTGTTACTTACATTTCCTTGCACTTTGCAATGATATATTACAGGGAAAAATTAAAAGTCCTAATGGAATTTTTGAATTCCCACTCGAATCTGTCAAAAAATAATTTAAAAAGGTTATTCAACTTTATGTGATTTTGTATTTCTCATCAATTCAGTTTTACCGGCAATTATTACTGTCATTTTTATTTACATAACCTACGGCAAAGAAGATCAATTTCCTGATTTCAAAAGGAAGTCTTTTTCTATGAATGATAAGACTTACGTAAGGTTAATGGTTTTTGCAAGACAATATATATATTATACATTGTATATGCAATATCCGTGCGTTTTCGTTTTGTCTATATACGTTCTTGTCCATCGATATGCTATTGTTCTTCTTCAATTTAAAGATGACTTATCGAAAATTCATTTAGTTAAAATTCCTAAAATGTACACAGAAATCTTAAATGCCTACAACTGCATTGAAAGCAAAATACTACTTTTAAAAGATACTCTCTCAAGACCACTCTTCGTGATTCTATCAAGCGGTTTCTTAAATTTTTATACTTCATTATCCAACTACTATATACCAGGCGTTGCACCACATTTTGTATTGGAAGCAGTTTGCAACGCTTTCACAGGAGTTGTTATCATAGCTTCATTGACGGTGTGTTTGTCCTGGATTCCGGAAAATATGATGAAAATAAAGGCAACATTTGGCTTATTGATTGAAAAATATCAATTGAAAATGAATGGAGGAAAAGAAATATATTTTCTTGAAAGATTGGAGAAAAGGGACGTCATTTACTTTTCGGCTTGTGATATTGTTTATTTCAAGAAGAGTTTTCTCTTAACAGCTTTTGGAACAATTTTACGTATGGATTGATAATTGTTAATTTGAAATAATTTCGTAAACTTTGATGTAAATGAATGTAGATTAAAAGCATAGAAACTTGACTGTGTTGTCTTATTTGGAGTGTTATTTTTCCTTAGTAGTAAGTTTTGATTGTAGTTTCGACACTAATTTGTATCTTTCATGTAAGTTTTTAAAATCTCATCATTACCATAACTGCCAAATGAAAATGTTACATAACTTTAGAATATACTCCGAAATTATTGCTATTACCAATGAAAATGCCCGTTTAAAAATCTCTATATACACTAACATTTGTTTATTAATTTAATTAGAAAAAATACATGAATTAATACTTAATTATTACGACTAAAATGCAAAGAGACGATATTTTTTAACTTAGCGTATTGAGATATAAAATGCTTTCAGCAATCATTGAGTGTTTAGTCTTATTTTTGATAGTTTTAATTTTGAATAGAAATGAATTTATTTATTAATATCCATTTTAAGAGATCTTAAGTGGAAGAATTACATTTATGAAAGAAAATGAGGTATATTTTCAATTTGTTAAAACATTCATTCGATATAATGGACGTGTTACTTTAATTATTTCTAGATGATCACATTTTATTTATTAATAAAAAGTTTCCTTTTGTATAGCAATCACTGCTATACAAAAGTGTCTGGATTCCATCAATACAATTGCAATTCATTCAGTGATTAATGGCATTTTTTGGAACAACATATAATACAAAAATTTGAGAAGGCTTCTAAAACTTTTCTAAGAAAAGTTTTATTTTAATATTCCCATTAATACAGAATTAAAGGAATTTAACATTTTAAGAAGATATGTATCAAAAATAGATAGTGAAAAAATAACTTATATTCAATTAATTTTGCCCAATCAAATATAATCCCTATTATTTGTGTTTTTGTCTGATATGTGTGTTCTACAAGGGTATAGATATTTTCTGTATTTAATATTAATAAAACGAATGTTCCTTATTACGAAGTCAAAGTCCACATTAATGCATTATTGTACACATATTCAATGAAATAAGAATATTATTATCATTTGTACCCATAAAAGCAATTATATTTCTAATTCGAAATAAAACTTATTTATAAAATTTATTTTAAAAAAACCCCCTCATCTTTCTCCATATTTTTTCCCCCGTTAATTTAAAAATCGGGGCTTTTTTACCTACAAAGACACCTTTTTTTCATAAACCCCTTTCCCCTTTTAAAACAATTTTATATTATATATACAACCTTCGACATTAAAGTTTGGTGAATGAAGTCATAAAGGTCGATCTGGCAACAATGGCAAAACAAAAGCCAAAATCGTGGGCAGGTGTTAATCTGTCTCCACCTTTTTCATTTGAGATTTTTTTGGGGGTGGTGGTGGGGGACAAACCCCCCAAAATCTGGTCTGGGAAAATTTTAGCCAGATCCATAACCCATAAATCTGTACAAAGTCTAAGAACAGCGGGGGGAAATGCAAAGCCCCCCTAAAGGAGCCCAAATTTGCAGAATGTGTTTTGAGGAAAAGGACCGATGTTACATTTGGGGAAATTGGGAAGCTTCTTTTTTTCCCCCCTCAAAATTCATGCACCTCAGGTGACCAGTCAAAAAAACTTTAGGAAAAACCGTTTGATATGATCTGGAAAACCCCTTTAATGATAGGGGATCCAAAGGGGGTTTTTTGGGACCATGGGTGTACAGGGAGGGACTTTTGTATTCCGTGAAGACATGTTTTTCAAAGTGCTTCTTTTTGTAGGTTTGGGTTTTTAACTAAGAACAGGAAAAAAAAGAAAAAAAATTAATTTAAAAATTTTTTTTAAGCGGCAAGACACCGGAAGAAACTTATGCGATACTGGTACGTGTTTATGAAGATCAAGCACTGTCCATGAAGAGTTGGAGAGTGGTTCCCCCCTTTTTAAAACAGGGAAGTTTTGACAACCCCCCGGTAGCAAAAGACTGGGGACCTCCCTCGGGGAAGAAAACACTTTAGAAAGTGAGGAAATTAATCACTAAAATCGTCAATTAACTTTTGCGCAGACCGTAAAAATTTCAGATTAACCCTGAATCCCGTGTGACAAATCGTTAAATCAGGGTTTTGGGAAAAAGAAAAAACTGTTATCGATATTGACCATATTTCTAACATTCGACGAAACGTGACGAGGCTCTTAAACTCTACCCCAACAAAAGAATTCCTTTCAAAATTTCCCGGGAAAGTATAAACCGTCTCAGGGTTGCCCTAGTTATGGAAGGTGACTATTTCGAAGGACAGTAAGGTAACTTTAGTTAATATTTCATTTACATTAATGTTGCAGAACTATTCACCGAACGTTATTGTCAGAGGCTGTACATAAAATAAACGAATGCGAAACGAAGTTCAGATTAAAAGGCATGTCAAAATATCACGTTCTCTTAATTATGAGTTCATGAAATAATTGAACGCATAAATTTTAATTATCATTCTAAACATGCCAAAATAAACATTAACATGTAAGAAATTTAAAGAAAACTTTAGTTCCCTAAATATATATCGATTTTTTTTTGATAAAATGAGAAAAAGAAATATTGATTTTTAAAGAAATTTTTGAAAGGATAAAGGGAATTTATTTATATTTTTAGTGCTTTTAGATTAGAATGTATGAAAATTGTTTTAAGGAAATGTTTTACAGAAAAAAAATTTTTAAAAAATATTTTGAGAAAAAAGAAATAGAATGACCCATTTTTAAATATTTTCCTTTTTGAAAAAAAGCTTTTTTATAATAATATTTTGCCTGTCTATAGCTGACCTTTGTACAGAGGCTCAACTAGAAATTTTTAAATATATAACTTTGAAGTTTTATCCATGTTTTACGACAACAGAGGGGGGAAATTTTAAGAAAAAAAAAGCCGATAATTTTTTCAATGGGTTGTAACTGTGAAAAATAAATTTTAAAAATCATGTTGAGCCTCTGACAGAGGTCTGAGCTATAAAAAATTATTTTAATAAAGATTTTTCCAAAAAGGGGATTATTTTTAAAAACGGGTTTTCTAAGTTAATTTTTTTCAAAAATAGTATTTGATAATTTTTGTCAAAAAAATATATATATCCTTAAAACAATTTTATACATGTATTCTAATCTAAATGACACTAAATATCATGAAAATTATCCATTTATCCTTTTTAAATCACGGTTCGAACGTAGTCGGGTACCTTTTTGGTGATATATAGCATTTTCAATGATAAAAATGACGAGAGAGAATTCTATTGCTTTTCATCGATTGTATGTAAATTATTCATTATGTGCTATGAATATCTAAAGAGTCTGAATTAAACTCTTTTGATATTTATGGAATATACAATTTGAATAAAATTTGCTCTTATTTTTATTGCTTCATTTAGTATTATTTTAATTTATACAATTGAGAGAGAATTTTTATTCCAGTAAACTAATACTACTTTCCAAAAGGTAGTTCATCTAAATCAATTCAGAACTGAACTGAATAGATTGTTTTTATAAGAGCCGAGAGATATAGGGTCAGTTGAACTTAAAGGCTGAGTTAGAGAGATATAATTGAATTTAACTTTAATTAAACTCTCCCGAAATCTGAAATACGTTGGGCTCTCTCTCTTAGGTAATAGGTAAAATATTTACTCCTGGTGTGAACTTTGATTCATGACCGATTTTATTTTCTCCATTTCTATTAATTTAGTACAGTTTCCAGAACTAGAATATTACTTTTCTTATGTAACGGTTAAAAGTAAAAATAACAGCTGAGTTTTTGCTTATTTTTTTATAATTGTAAATATTATTTTGCTGTTCACTTTTGAAATTATATATTTGTCTATTTTTAATATCATACATGTAAATCTGGGATAAAATTTTTTTTTTGTAATTTTGTTTTTGCTTCGCTAGTTTGACAACAGTCTGTAATATTGACATCGGCTAACTTCCAATGTTTTTACTGAAGTAGCAGTTAGGCCTAGTAAATAAAAAGTTATTTGGACGATTTGGCGTACGATTTACTATTCTCAACCATAGCGACCTCAACAAACCGGTGATCTGGACGAGGACAGCAAATACTTACGTTTCTAAAGCAGATTCTTTTAAAAATATAAATGTACATATCCCGCTTAATCCTGTTTCTGTTTAGCTGTGTTTCCGCTTAACGCTCTTTATTGGAATTGTGAGCCCCTAGCCAGCACGCAGCGTTAGCTCCCGATGTCCGAAGCAGCTCATCCTCGTGTTTCTTCCGGCGGTATTATAGGAAAGTATTTTATGATTTCAAACACTTGTTGATGTTATTGTAAGTATAAATTTAAACAATATAACGATTGCTATAGTGATAAATATTATGTTTTTAGTTTTTATCATGAGTGATAATAAAAAAAACCATGAAAATAAAGCATAAAAAATCATTTCACTAGAAACTAAAATGCAAGTGATTAGAAGATTATATACTGGTGAACGTCAATCTCAAATGGGTGCTGCATTGAATTTGGCTACTTCAACAATAAGGGTCATTCTTAAGAATAAAGAAAAAATACTGTCATCGGTAACAGTAACTACGATAAGCTCTGCAACTAGAATTATCCGTTATAGAAATATTGCAATAGAGGAAATGGTAAAATGACTTTCTATATGGATTGACGACGAAATTGAACGCAAAATTCCATTAAGCCAATCTACCTTCTTGATAAAATATAGACTGAATGATCTGAAATGTAAACATACTGACTTAGAATTTTATTTATTTTTATATACATATTCGTTTATTATGTTTCTGTACTTGTAAGAAATAAATTTTTGTTTTATTGTTATAAAAAACACAATTAATAAATTTAATGGTAAAATACCTGACCAATTTTCTACCCTTCTTCCCCCAACCCCATTTTTTACATGATGAGATAGCCTCGTTTAACGCTGTTTCATATTACGCTCTACTTTGATGGAACGCATACCCCGCGTTAAGCGGGATCTTACTGAATAATTAAAATGAAAAACAATTTTACTCTTAGTTTTTTCGTGTTATTAATATGAAAAGAATTCTAGATACGCTTTTACGTAAACCAAAAATGAAGAGATTTTATATTCTAAGGACGAAATCATTATTTTATGAAGGATATCTTTGGTTAGAAAACAAGAGGAAAATGTCTGCTTTGTTAGTTAGGTTTTTTTCCTTGTTATTTTATTATTGAAATCTGCGTAAAGATTAATTTTAAAATGATTCATTGATTTGGAATTGCCCTGTTTCGAAGCCTTAAGCCACTAGTCTTTAAAATACAATTAAATGCTTTAAAATACAATCGTTTCTTTTGCATTTAAGATTTCAATAGCACAGTGGAAAACGTATCTATAAAAACATGAAACATATCTATAAATAATAAGGTATTATTTCAAAAATAAATGAATAAAGAAGTTTGTCCTTATATTGAATATCATCACCATAACTGATATCGACAAAAAAATTAAGTGACAAAATTTTCACCCTGTTATGTGTTTTGTTACATCTTTGTTATTCCTTTAATGTTGTTGAAAAAAACACTGAGCAAAGGTGTAATCAATATTTTACTGATTTTTTCATTTGATTTTGATTGCATTTATCTTCTATAAACAACAAAAATCAATACTAAAAATAATGTTTGCTTATTTTACAAATGGTGATTGATTTTTATGGATAAAAAGCTTCAATTTAATTTTCTTCAGTGTTATTAAGGAATAATAATAAGAAAAGCCATTAAACTGTTCAATACTTTTTACGTAATATCAATAACTTACTAATGCGTAAGACTTCTTTTTGGCTTTGAGAAACTTACCTCCAACTATACCTAAATAAATGAATACAGAATTTTGTTAAAAGATAATGTATATAATCTTTTCTTCTTGAAAAATGATTTATACTGACTATGAGAGTATATAAATATTCCAGCGGTTCGTATTAACCTTTTCAAAATTTTCTAGATTGATTTTTCTTATGTAGATCATTGGGTGTAAGCTGGAAAGCGACTGCATTATTCTCATTTTATATACTTATTGAATTGCGGCTTTAAAACTAGTGCAATCGAAAAATCGCCTCATCATTTGGATATATGTAAATTCTTGTTTGATATTAGTGTGAACATGAAGATTGGTAAATATAAATATCACTGGTGTGAGAAAAGAAACGAACCCATAATAAGTGTATATAAATTCCTTAACGAAACTGAGTTATATTACAATCAAATGTAATTCTAATCATTTAATAAATATCAAAATTACTGCTGATATTTTCTTATTTTCAACATTGCTACTGCTGTTGAACATTAAATATGTTATGCAGAAAATCCACGCATCTTTAAATTCTGATCAAGTTAAGCCCTAAATCGTGAAGCCTAGGAATTTTGAGTAATACTTTAGGTCTGCTGGATTGGATATTTAGTTTTTTAGAATCAGTATGTTTAAAAGAGAAAAACCAATGAAGTTACTTCTGTAAATATTCCTCTTTGGATTATATTATTCGCGTGACAGCAGAAAAAGAAAAGAATTAGATATTTCTTAGAATTTAACAACATTTTTTATAATAAAATGACTAAATATATGTACAGTTTGCGCTGACTGCTTTTGATGCATTTTATCTAAAGGCAACTAAGCAACTCACTTGCTTATATACTACGTAGATATTTTTAATCTTTCCGTGTGTGTATTTCTTTTTGCTAGAAGGAAAAACTTACAAATTCTCGCGCATTTATAAAAGTCATACAGATTTATCAAAAGTCAAACGATATGGATTTAATTCTCGTGTAATGGATATGATCCTTTTTGTTATTTTTACCCTGTTTGCTGTAGCATGGATTTGCTTGCTGCAATTCATAAGAAAATGGGGCTCGAAATAAATTTTGGACATACGGATACACAGCGCAAGATTCGAAACATCGGCGATTATACTATGGATACTAGGACTTAATTACTCCTTTATTTTACAGTGTATTTGGAATATCCATGTCTGATTGCCTTTTCGTTATTCTAAATCTTAATACTAATTACAGCGCATTTTCTTCATCATTATTAATCTAAAAACTACGATGACACTACCTTAATGAAACTATACTCAAAATATGATTATATACTTACCTTGGAGAAGAAAATTTATCTGTTAAAAGGCACTTTATCAATACCTTTGTTACTCCTTTTATCAGTATGCTTCTGTATTCTGTACACCACTCTTTCCTTTAATGTTATGGAAGATAAATATTACATTCTGCCAATCTTAAATAGTAATATTTTTACTGGAGTAATCATCATATTTTCTCTAACACTCATCAGTGATATGAATTCCGGAATACATATCGGATATGAAAACCACAGCTGGGTTTTTGATTGATAATTATAATAGTTTAAATGAGTTGGAAGAAATAATACTCCTTAAAAAATTGAAGAAAAAGGAAGTTACTTATTTATCAGCTGGTGGTGTTGTGTTTTCTTAAGAAACTTTATTCTGCTCCACTTTCCGGTATCACTTTACTATAAGATTCTGGTTTTAAATTTGAATCAAACCACTCAAAGATAAAATTCAGTGTACGGAAATTTACCACAACTGTGGCATCACTTATTTGAAAAACGACCTAAGTTCTCGCTTTGGGCATCTCCACGCACTCAAGGAATTTACATTCTGTTTTATCTACGTAAAGGTTATTACAAAGAAGTTAAAGGAAAAAAGTAGGAAATACAATATGTTTCTACATTTTCAATCATAAATTTGATTTCTGTTCTTTTTATAAGGGCTAGTACATTGTTTATACACTTTATTTGAATCTATAGACTGAGGTGGTGTCATTTTCACTGGATGCTATTTTTCTCTTCTGAAATCTACCAACTATCTTTAATAAAACTAAACGCTGCAAGGTAAACTTCTCTACTTTTAAATGAAAAATTTTGAATTTCTTTTCTCTTATTGTTCAACGTAGTCTTTTTTCAAGTTCAGTTAGAAAGTGAATAGAGTGTACTAGTTGTCTCCTTAAAATTCGAACAATATGCTTCCCAAACGTTTTTGTATCCTTCCCCTGCAAAGCATTTATTTTCAATAGTGTCTCCCTCTTCGTCGGATTGATTTCGGAGGAATACACTTGTATTATACATTTCATCCATTTAGTTCTTCTCCATCATAACCGCGAAAATTCCTTTATCCAGGAAAATACTGTTGTACTATAAATTAAATAATAAGATCTGTAAACTTCTGCAACTTAATAATGTTTTTCCATCATTACTACAATAATACTACATAGCATAGGGATCCTTTAAAACGTGTTCATGCATTCAGAACTGTAGTGTTGGATTACGCGCAAGAGGTATAGAAAATATTTAGAAAAAGCGCTTATCAAAAATATATTTAGATTAACCTACAAGTTCGCCCCTCAGATATGACTTTAAAGTCAACTACACGAGAAACTATCCATTTTCCAAAAAAAAGTTTTGCAGGAGCGTTGGAAAATGTTAGACAGTGGGTATGACACATCCTGCACGAGAACTGCCGGGTTAAGTAAAATTAAAGAGTTTCATCTATAGCTATTATTGTTTTTAAAGCATTCCTCGAGTTATTTGGATTCTAAAATGTATACAATTAATCGTAATTCAACATGTTGAATAAATTTGTCAATGCACGTGTACAGATGTTTATAGCAAAACTGAACATTCATAAAGATACCATATTTTCTTCAAATAGATTCGATATTAGAATCCTACTTTAATTTAATGGAACAGCATAATCTACATACACTCAGAAATACAACGTTCCTGCCAAGTTCATTTTGTTTTCATATAGTATTTTAAATTATATTTATAGATAGAGAGAACATTTCTTCTAATACAGTATTGAAAATTTTAAATTCTTTAGCTTTCCAGTGCAAACATATAAAACTAGACTTTTTCCTTCTCTCGCACTTCTAAGTACAACGTGCCTTGGGAGAAAGATGGGGAAAATCAAAGTGATGAATATATAAACAATATAATTTAAAGAAGAATCTAAGACTTTCCAGGATTTTTTGACAATCACTGTTAGATTGTGAACTGAATTTAAGATCATTCAACGTGTTTCAATATTATTTTAACATTGTGTCTACGTAAATATAACACACAACTGCCACGGGGTGGCATATTTTTCATTTATTGTATCTATTAATTTGAATAGAGTGGCATTCAAATATCTGGCAACTAGATATTTATACTACCTCTTCTCACATCCACGTGTCACAGCAGTTTTTCTTCAAATTCCTATATGGCTCACTCTCTATATATTTATATTTATTTATCTTAGTCAGAAATTTTCAATGAAATACTTTCTGTTCATCAATCGAACGCTAAATAAATCTTTTAAACTTGTAGTGGATGCTGGCACTTCTAAATCTTAATACAGTTTTACAAATATTCAATTCAATTAATTTATTTATTTAATTAATTACCGGTTTTCCCTTAACTTATATTCGTCTCTCTCCGTTGCAACAATGCTTTATTAGAAACAATGACTAAAAGTTGGCGTCGAAAAACCTATTTACCTCAAACAAAAGCCGACAGGTGTGCATTTACTTTAATAACAATGAGAACAAATCATACTCTTTTATCAATTCTACAGTTACTTCCTCTCTCTCCTATATAGCTCTCACTATTTTATTTGCTCTGTATATATATATTATTCAAATTTTCAATCGTTAATAAAATATTTTCTATTTATCCATTCAAAGTAGGAATTGACTTAATTTTTTTTATGTATATTACTTGTTCTGTATTAGATATATATGTTTTTAGAATCTCGGAATGAAGATTAATATATGTTGAAACTCAATTATTGTGTTTGCAGAACTTTGATATTTTGAATGCTGCTCCATTCGATGCTATTCTTTTCATGATTCAATTATAATAGCGCTTCAACAGTATGCTTCATTATGTTTACTTATTTGTAGTGAGTGACTTATTACTATATTAGCGAATCATATAAGTATTTTGGAATTTATTGATTGAATCTTTTTGTTTACTTGCCCTCCTCTTAAATTCTTTATATTAACCTTATATTTCGATTTTTTGGATACAGTCTTTTAATTTGATTAAAGTTAAAATTTTCCCACAGTCACACTGTTAACGTTACTTGAACAATTTAAGATGACATTCTGCTGGAGTATAGAAAATTATGAAACCAATAAATAAAAATCTATGCCTATCTCAAATGTGAAACAAAATGGTTGGTTGGTAAAATATAGAAGAACCATCTAAAATACTCTGATAACCGATTGTTCTATTCTCTTCAAAATAAAACCACAAATTCTTTGCTTAATATTTTATTATTTAAAAAGTATATATTTCAGATTAATATGTTTTTAAACAAATATACTAGTGCGATTACTTGAAATTTTGCATTAAATGTCTTCTCATCTCTCGTGATTTAGCTAGAAAAAATGTTTCTTCCAGATATAGGGATACTTCAATAAAATCATTTTAGATACTCCCAAATGTTTTAATAAAAATTCTTTTCAATATTACTTCCCTTTAGAGACCAATATGTCCGATCTTGAAAATAAAAATAAATTTTAGCTACTGCATATCTATTATTTTATTATTTATTTACAATAAAACAAAATGTTTAATATAAGTTACAGGCTCCAAAAAAAACTACTATTCAACTAAAGTTTTATTCTTCCAAACACAGTTCAGTTTGAAACATTACTCGATATAAAATCTCAGACATTACGTTTAATGTCCTATAGCACAACTCTAGTTTATCCATCAATAACAATAACTTTTACAATAACATTTTGTATGTGATAATAAATTGTAGCTAGAAACTCGATAAAATATTTTTTTATAAGATAGTCACAAAACAAATCATCCTGAATAATTTTTTTTGAATGTCTCAGGAACACCCCTTTTTTATGGAGATTAGATACATTACCAAAAACGATATTTATAGACTAAAATAAATGTATGAAATCTTTGCGTGTAAAAGAAATTTCGTTTGCTAATTTGGTAAATTACCACCATGAAAATATAGTTTGAAACTATTTTATTGAAGACTGTTCATCTTTCTCCATATTGTTTTCGTTGTAAAGTGTATCGATTTCTTGGAACAGGGTGTGGTTAAATTCAAACTTCCCGCATAAACAAGATCTTGCAGCTAAAATGAGTAATAAGATTACCGAACAAATTTGGTACATGGGACTATGCACAAAATAAACTCAAGAAATTTAAAGGAAAAAGATACTTAAAATTCCTACCAATTATGAGCTTTGAAAGGAAAAAGGAAGGAGATTTATCCATAAAGATTCAGAAATTTGGAGATTTAATGACTGGATTTTTTTGATCATCATGTTAACGAATCCACTTTAAAGCAAAGATAAAAGAGTTAGAGGACGCTGAATTTTGATTCAGGAAAAATTTTTAATTTAAGGATTTTAAATTTTTG
Source organism: Trichonephila inaurata madagascariensis (assembly GCA_019973955.1). Taxonomy (NCBI): domain Eukaryota; kingdom Metazoa; phylum Arthropoda; class Arachnida; order Araneae; family Nephilidae; genus Trichonephila; species Trichonephila inaurata. The sequence continues at coordinate 137,542 of BMAV01016456.1, forward strand.
GTTGCCTCCACTATGTATGTAATACTATCTTAAGCATATATTGTTCATAAAATTTCATAAAGCTATCCTTGCCAGTTTTCAGGAGGAGAAAACTTAAAATTTGGCAAGTGATTTTAAAATGCAACTCCTCTAGGAAAGGTTACGTACATTCTTGAAATTTGATTTACAAGTACGTCAAACTATGTATAATAAAAGTGCAGTATGGGTTTTGCGTGCTGCATGATTGGTTTTCATACAATACTTCCTTTATGAATAATAAAATAAGTAGAGTGTTTCACTCAAATATTGTACTGCACTTATATGTATTGTTTGCTTAGAAAACTTCACAGAAAATAAGACTACTCCATCTTAAAAGGTATCCGACTACGTTCGGAATAGTGATTTTAAAAAGCTTATAAATGGATAATTTTAGATATTTGCTATCATTTATATTAGGAAATATGTATACAATTGTTTTAAGGACATTTGATGCAAGTATTTTAAAAGCAAATATTTTGGCAAAAAAAATTAACTTAAAATATTCTTTTCAAATGTTCTCCTTTTGTGAAAATATTTCTCTCAGCAATATTTTGCCCTCTTTTATAACTCAGACTCTTTGTACAGGCTCCTTTAGCTTTTAAATTCTCATTTTTCCAGGGATTTACAACCATTTTAAATAATTATCGGCGTTTTTCCCAAATTGCTCCCCTCTCTTGCCGTATAAAATAGCGGATACTAGAATTATGCTTTTCGGGAATTTTTGGTGCAGGCCTGTGCGAGAGGTCTGGCAATCTGAGCAAAATAATATAATAGAAAGGATTTTGCAAAACAATTAAGGAAAAAGTATTATGAGATTAATTTTGCCAAATATTAATATTTAAATAATTGTTTTTATCAAAATGTTCTTAGGCCTAATTATATATATTCTTTTCTCAAACACTAAATATCATGAAAGTATCCCATTTTGTCACAAAATCACGGTTCCAGGCTTTATATTAGGACTTCTATAAACAAAAGGAAAAAATTTTATACCTATATAATGAGGCATAGAGTATTTGTAGAAAATGAAAATTAAAGATATGTGTATACAATTTACCTGAATTTTGAATTTTTAATTTATGTCACATTTTGAGTAACATAAGATCTATTGGAGTCATACATAACAATTTTTAAACACCGTAATGCGGGAAGATGCTACCCTGAGCTTGTGACCCTTTTCTCCAACTACATCCACAAATCGAGCTATGAATCTCTCTTAAGGTAATTCCCGATGGAGGAAATTTACATAATGAAGTTATAATAAGCCCACTTTGCAAAAAAATGTTTTCAAATACATTTTAGGACTCAATTTTGATTTTGTACTTTTTTGTATTACTTATTTTGGAAATACAGGAAGAATGAATAACTACTTAATTTCACAATGCATTATATTTGTGTCTTAAGAAGTAGAAGTTAAGGTTTTCTATAAAAACTAATTTTAGAGATTAGAAATTTGTTTTAAAAACATTTTATTACAATTTTAAAACAATTTCAGAAATATTAATACAAATTTTAGCTTATTGTCTATTGGTGTGTCTTTTGTTTCATCAAGTTACTGCTTATTCAAATCTATTTTATAAAAACATCGATAATTTCTTTCCCGGTGCATTTTAAATACTAAGGTTAAATTTTTGAAACAGGGAAAAAGTAAGGAATTAGAATTATGGAGTTTACTGAACGTAGACAAATAAAACTTTAAAATTTAAACGACCAATCTCTCTGTGTTAACGATATTTAAAATTAAATAAAACAAAAATACAAAATGCCAAAATGACATTTTTACATCAATCTGTTAATTTACAATTATTGAGATATAATTATTCTATTATACAAGATTACAAATCAACGAAAATATTTTTTTAATGCTAATAAATAAAAAATTGCAAAAAATTATTAATAATCTCTCTCTTCTGCTACCATTATTACGCTCAAATTTTTTCAGAACCGCACACTCTTCACTACAGGCTAAACAGCATATTTATTTTGCGTAATCAATTAAATAAATTTCAAATTTAATTTTCTTTTCACATTAATGTAGCCTTTTAATATGTTATAAGGTGAATGACAACAAATTTTAAAAACCATTTGTACATTTTATTATCATTATACTATGAAATAAAGACAAAGGAATATTTTTGTGCGTTATATGTTTTCTTTCTTTTAGAAAATATTTGCTTAATACAATATTTTGTTATAGTGATGCATATTTTGGAGTTAAAATTTATATTGTTACTTATAATCTGATATCAGTTCACCGAGCAACCTTCTTCAAATGAATGCTGATTTATTTCATTCAGCAAATATGGGCTAATCATGCATTTCAGAATTATTCCGCTTTTCTGATTAACTTATTTATGCTACAGACATCACCAACTATAATGGATTATTATTGTTAAAAGAATTATTGTTGTATAATGAAGAAGTCCTAAAATAATTTCATATTAAAACTGCACAGTTTAAAAAGTGGAATTGGAAAAATAACTAAAAATGTAAAATATCGATGGATTTTTTTTTTGCTGGGTAACATTATTATTATCAGTTTTCCAGAATACCTTTAATTGAATCGTTTTATGAGTGAAGTTAGAGAAATCTTGCTGTAGTTTGGAACACAGCAACTTTACTTTATTTAGAAATACTATGGAAGAACTAATTGAAAATAACTGGAAAAAATGTTTTAAGTATCCGAAATACGTTAAATGTATATCCCTAGAATACCCATTAAAAGGAATATATATATCAAGTCAGTTATTGTGTGGCTTCTGACCTGAGTATTTCTTCAAAGCATTTGAGCGTTAGGAAAGTTTCTTAAAGAGAATGATATTTGTAGTTCTTAAGTGTTTGATAGCTTTTTCTCATTAGACTGTAATACTTATTCCGACTTAAAGATTGACAATATTCAGTAATTTCGAGTACATTATTGTTCTATTATTATGTGTTCTCACATATTGATTAATTTTTACCAGATTTTGAAAACATTTTCCAAAATTGCATAATTTGTTTTGTTAATAATACTTTTGCATTAAGAAGATTAGATATCCCACTTGAATAGCTGAATTACTTATAAAGTATATTCCACATCTATACATTGCTGCATTGGAAATCAATATTAATCTTTTGCATATCAAAGTCTTTTTCTTTCATGCGAGTTTAACAATTGCGTCATCCCTTTTTTTATGGTAAGTAATTTTAATGGCCAACATGTAATTGGTATAAAGACTTAAGGTCAAAATCAATAGCCCATATTCACTAAGAAGCACAATATTTACTGTAACTTTGTTAGAAATTTGAAACATAGGTTTATGCATTATTTATTTTAAGTTATTATAAGATTTTATTTAATAAGCCTCATTTAAGGGGAAAATAAATATATACATTTGTAGCTTACTTTTCCTGATGGTTTTAATCAGTTTCCTCAAACTATGAGTTTTTTCAAATATTGGCTTAGTTTGACCTTCGATGTACAGTCACTTGGAGGTCGTTGTATTTTATATAAGCAAACGGAAAAAAGCTTTATTGAATTAAATATTTAGTAATTTCTATTTAATCTCGTAACAAACAGAGTTCAAATCTAACGATAGATTTAACTTTCAAATAGTAATAATAGTAATAGAAAAAAATGTACAACTAGTCATTCTGTTCCAAATTGCACAGGTGATATAGATCTCCGTATGACACCAGCAAAGGGACCAAAAATAAATCAATTGTGCAGCTTTTAAGGAATTAAACGAATACTATACCACAACTAAAACCTTGATTCATAACTACAAATATTTTGAATTAATTACTTCATGAATTCGTACTACACTAAAACAATACTAGCAATATAATGGGTAATTGTTTTAAATTGACATCATTAAGACTATCAAAATTTCAAAGGACCTTGACAATGTTTGCGAAGGGTTTTAATTATTCCAATTATTTTGCCCTTGCCCGTGCCTACGTGGAAAAAGGTTGGCATTGGGAAGTGAATCGCGAAACTCATGATCGGCAGTCAAGGTTTAATTATAAACCGTACAAAAATTATCAAAATAAGTGTTATTTTTTGTTATAAATTATATATATGACAAATCCATAGGGTCACTGGTAATTATTAAACTTGTTTTTAACTTAAAATTGTTAAATTAATTATAAAATACATTGTGTATCACTGATATATTTATAAGTGTATTGTATCAGTGTAAATGTGTATTTTATTTTTTATCATGTCAGAATGTATTTTGTTTGTTTACTTTCGGTAAATTAATAATTTCTTTTTGAATAATCTTTTGTTCTCGACTTTTCAATAGGCTTACCCCCCCTTGTAGTGTTGTCACGCCTCCCCCCCCAAGGGGGGTGTGCCCCACAATTTGAGAAACACTGAGTTACAAGAATAAAAAAAAACACTATTAACAAAAGTTTTATTCTTCAATCACAATTCAGTTTGAAACATTACTCAATAAAAGCTCATCTCTCAGACATTAGTTTCCAATATTATAAAACATTTGAAAATAAATTTATCCATCAATATTAATAACTATATGCAGTTCTATGTAATCTAATAAATTGCTGCAGAAACTCGATACTATTTTTATAAGATAGTCTACAAAACAAATCATCCTAAGATAATTTATTGATTGTCTCGGAACACCAATCTTTATAGATTGAATACATTAAAAGCAATGTCATGGACAAATAAATGTGTGAAATCTTTGCATGTAAAAGAAGTTTCGTTTGCTAATTTGATAAATTACCAACATGAAAAAATAATTTGAAACTATTTTATTGAAGACTCTGTTCATCTTTCTCCATATTGTTTTCGTTGTAAAATGTATCGATTACTTGGAAGGGTGTGGTTAAATTCAAACTTCCCGCATAAACAAGATCTTGCAGCTAAAATGAGTAATAGGATTACCGAACAAATTTGGTACATGAGACTATGCCCAAAATAAACTCAAGAAATTTTAGGTGAAAAAGATAGTTAAAAATTCCTTATCAGGTAGCGCTTTGAAAAGGAAAAAAGGGAAATTTATCCATACGGAATTCATAAGAAATTTGGACATTAAATGACTAGTTTTTTGATCATCATGTTAACGAATCACTTTAAATAAAGATAAAAGAGAGATATTAGGGGACATGGTACGATTCAAGCAAAAATTTTTAATTTAAGGATTTTTAAAAAATTTTGGTTGCCTCTTATGTATGTATACTATATTAAAGAGATTTTGTGCTCAAAATTTCATAAAAAGCTATCTATGTATTTTTTTAAGAAAAAAACTTAAAATTTGTGAAGTGATTTTAAAATGCTACCCCTCCTAGAAAAATTTACGTACATTCTTGAAATTTGATTTACATGTACGTCAAACTATGTATAATAAAAGTTGGTATGGGTTTTGCGTTAACATGATTGATATTCATACAATACTTCTTTTTATGAATGTTTATTGAAAATTCCTTAAAAAAAGTATAAATTTGAGTTCAATTTTTTTTAAAAATAAATATTGCTTTGATTAAAAAAATGCATATCAACTTTGCTACATGTACTATTAGCAATAGGTAAAAAAATTAAAAAGCATTAGGCACAATAAAAAAAAAAGCCTTAGCTTTTTAAAATGAAGACAAACTAGTTATTTTATCTTCTGAGATAAGTCAGTTTAAAGTTTTGATTTGCCATAGAGATGTGAATAAAAACGAACGTAAAAGTTATCATAATTCTGCGTTTTTTAAGTTTAGAGCTTTCAAATTTTGTGAGGTTATAGAAAAGTATATATAAAATAATTTAGGCTAAAAAAATTAAATTTGATTTTTTGACCGATTTTGGTCAATTGAATCGTACTGTGTCCCCTTAATAATATAATGATGATGTCGTATCCATGACGGGACCAAATCAAATAGTATCATGGGCCCAGTTGACTGTTCTGGCAATCTGTTCAAAATTGTCCACATAGAGATTTGTTGACGAAAAGATGACCCCTATTTTTTGTAGAGCAGCAAGAATAGCTGGACAGTCAAAAATATGAGCAGGTGTCAGCTCTGTATCCAAACAGTTATCGCAATTCCTATAAGATCTTCTACCATCCCTATCAAATTTCATTCATCTGTAGTGACCTGATCATAGCCTAGCAATAGTTTTTGTTATAAGGCGGTCTTTACTTACATTACAGATTTGATGCTTTACAGGAATTGACTTCTCTCTCAATTTGAAATTTGCGACAGCATTTGCGTCGAAGAAAGTATATTAACAACATGTCTGCTCTGAATGAATGAAAATATTGTTCTGTTAGTAGGAATAGGTACATTATTACCAATTCTCACAAATGGAGCAGTTGTTAATTGTTTTAGGTGATACAGTAGAGTCTCGAAAACTCGGCCTAATGTGAACGAAAGTGTGGCTGAGTTTGCAAAAATGACGGGATATCAAGAATGGGATTAAAAAAATAAGTAGGAGTGTTTCCTCAGAAAATATTGTATTGCACTTATATGTATTGTTTGCTTGAGAAAACTACAGAAAAGAGACTGCGCAAATACCCTTAAAGTATCCGAATACTTCGGAACAGTGATTATAAAATAACGTATAAATGGATAATTTTCCTGATATTTAGTGTCACTTAGATTACAATACATGTATACAATTGTTTTAAGGACATTTTGACAAAAAAAATTATTTAAATACAATATTTTGGCAAAAAATTAACTTAGAATAATTTTTTTTCCAAATGTTCTCCTTTTGAGAAAAATGCTTCTATTATAATAATATTTTGCCTGCTTATAGCTCGGACCTCTTTACAGAGACTCAACTATGATTTTTGAAAAATTCACATTATTTTCAGGGTTACAACCATTTGAAATAATTATCGGTGTTTTTTTTCTTAAAATTGCCCCCCTCTGTTGCCGTAAAATATGGATAAACCCACTTCTAAGTTATATATTTCAAAAATTCTATTTGAGCCTCTGTAAAGAGGTCTGAGCTATAGACAGGCAAAATATTATTATAATAGAAGCATTTTTCTCAAAAGGAGAACATTTGGAAAAAAAAGGTTATTCTAAGTTAATTTTTTGCCAAAATATTGTATTTAAATAATTTTTTTTGTCAAAATGTCCTTAAAACAATTGTATACATGTATTCTAATCTAAGTGACCCTAAATATCATTAAAATTATCCATTTATTCACTTTGGAAAATCACGGTTCCGAACGTCTTCGATTACCTTAAACAAAGGAAAAGTACGTACCTATGTAATGAAGGCATAGAGTATTTAATACATGAAAATGAAAATTAAGGAATACATTCTGTAGAGTAATTTACCTGATTTTTTGAATTTTTAATTTACGTCACATTTTGAAAAAACATAGCAGCTATTGGTGATGGACCTCTTAATTTTAAAACACCGTAAAGTGAGAAAGATGCTACCTGAGCTTGAACCCCTTTCTAAACTTCCACATCACACCCTAACTATGAATCTCTTAAAGGTAATTTTCCGATGGATGAAATTGATACAATGAAATTATTAATAAATACACTTTACACAAAAAAATGTTTTGAAATACATTTTAGGACTCAATTTTGATTTTGTACTTTTTAGTACTTATTTAGAAATGCAGGGAAATGCAAAACTACTTAATTTCACAATGCATTAAATTTGTCTTAAGAAGTAAGAAGTCAAGATTTTCTATAAAAACGTAATTTTTGAAATTGAAATTTGTTTTAAAAAAACATTTGTTCACAATTTTAAACAATTTCAAAAATGTTATTTCAGAAATTTTAATCATTGTTTATTAGGGTTTAGTTTTCACCAAGTTATAAACAATGTCAAGGTCTATTTTTTAAAAAAAACATCGATAATTTCTTTAAATTGCATTTTAAATATAAGGTTAAATTTTTTGAAACAGTGAAAGAATTAAAATTAGAACTATAGGTTTATGAGACATTAGACAAATAAACTTTTAAAAATTTAAACGACCAATCTTTGTGTTAACGATATTTAAAATTAAAATAGTATAAAAAATACAAAATGACATTTTTATATTGATCTATTAAATTACAATTATTGAGATATAATTATTCTAATATACAAGATTACAAATCAACAAAAATATTTTTTTTAATGCTAATAAATAAAAATTACGAAAAAATTAATCAATAATCTCTTCTGTAACCATTATTAACTCAAATTTTTCAGAACGCATCTCACTACGGACACCATGTATATTAGTTGCGTAATCGAATTAATGAATTTCAGGTTCAAATTTTCTTTCACATTAATGTAGCATTTTAATATGTTATAGGATGATTGACAACAAATTTTAAAAACCATTTGTACATTTTATTATCATTATACTATGATTACTATGGAATAAAGACAAAGGAATATTTTTGTGCGTTTCATGTTTTCTTTCTTTTAGAAAATATTTGCTTAGTACAATATTTTATTATAGTGATGCATTTTGGAGTTAAAAGTAGTATTGTTACTTATAATCTGATATCAAAGCTCCTGAAACAGCCTTTTTCAAATAAATGTTTGATTTAATTCATTAATAAAACATAATTTAATCTTTTTTTTAAAAAAATTTTTCTTTTTTTTTTTTTTAAAAAACACCCATAATGGATTATTATTCGTAAAAGAATTATTGTTGTATAATGAAGAAGTCCCCCTTTTTTAAAACTCCTTAAAAAATGGGGAAAAACCCGTAAAAAATTTTTGGTTTTTTACAGGTAAATCTTTTATCATGTTTGAAAAAACCGGAACGTTTTTTTAAATTTGAATTAAAGGGGTTTTGATTGAACCAAAAAAAAAAAATTAGAAAAACATGGAAGAAAAAATGTATGGAAAAAAGTTTGTTTAAAAAATTTTAAATTAAAAAGAAAAAAAAATCAAAAAAAAACATTCCCAAATTTGGAAAAAAATATTATCATTTTTTGGGGGCCCCCAACTAGTATTTCTTAAACATTTGGGTTAAAAAAATTTTTAAAGATTTAAAATTTTATTTTGGTTTTTAAAATTTTTTTTGGTGTTTTCTTTTAATTAAGTTTAAATTTTTAATTTCAAAAAATTTTTGTTTTTATTTTTTTTTCGAAATTTTAAATTTTTCCAATTTTAAAAATTTTCCAAAAGCAAATTTAAATTTAGTTTTTTTTTTTAAGAAGTAAATTATGACAATATATTAAAGTTAATTTATCATTTTTTAAAAAAATTTAAACTTTTGATTAAACCTTTTTTTTTTTTGGGGTTAAAAAGATCCTTTTTTTAAAATTTTTTTTTGGAAAAATTATTAAAAAATTAGGTAAAATCAAAAGTTTTAATGGCCAAAAACTTTTTAAAAATTTTCTGGTTTACTTTTTTATTTTTTAAAAAAATTTATTTAATAAGCCTCATTTAAGGGGAAAATAAATATATACATTTGTAGCTTACTTTTCCTGATGGTTTTTTAATCCGGTTTCCTAAAAATAACGAGTTTTTTCTATAAATATTGGCTGTGGTTGACCTTCGATGTACAGTCACCCGGAGTCCGTTGTATTTTTATAGAGAAAGCAAACGGAAAAAGAAGCTTTATTGAATTAAATATTTAGTAATTTCTAAATTTAAATCGTAACCGACAGAGTTCAAATCTAACGATGAATTTAACTCAAATAGTAATAGCAAAGTAATAGAAAAAATGTGCAACTGATCATTCTGTTCCAAATTGCACAATTGATATAGATCTCCGTATGACACCAGCAAAGGACTTCAAAATAATCAATTATTGTAACATAGAAATTAAACGAATACTATACCAACTAAAGTATGATTCTGTTACAAATATTTCGAATTAATTAAAAAGCTATTAATTCGTACTACACTAAACAATACTAGCAATATAATGGGTAATTGTTTTAAATTGACATCATTAGGAACTATCAAAATTTCAATTTAACAACCAATCTTGGTTTGGAGCTAAGGACGACACGAAAAGTAAGATTCCATTTAAAAAAACAAACTACGTTCCAAAACTCTCGTTAACAGGTGTATTTAACGTATTTGGGGACTAAAAAAGTTTCGGAGAGTAGTATTCTCAGGTGAAGTGAGCCAGCTCGAGTGCATATGCGATTCACATTACCAGAACGTGTATTACTGGTAAAATTGTATTGTCTTAATGCTCCGCAGCTCTCCATGAGCTTGTAGCGGTATCTAAATAAAACCAGTACTTAGACATCACGCGAAGACGATCGTCTTGGCGTGATCGATAGAGTACTGGCGTTCGGAATTGGAGGTGCCCGGTTCAAATCTAACCTACAAGCTTAGAGCCCAAAAAAAGCTTCGCAAAGGGGCTTTGAAAGGAAAGATTAAGAATTTCGAAGAAACAGTCACTGACAATTCGTCTAGGCAGAAGACGTAAACTTGTGTCAGAAGAGTTGATAACAGATGTTGCAATCGTCCTCGGATTACAGTTGCTAATACATGTATTATAGACAATGTAGAACATTCCTTACGAAATGCTGCGTACGGCCATAGGAAATATTGTGCAGATACTGTTTAATGTAATCTCTGAGAATGATAGATTGAATTTGGTCGAATTGAAGAGAATAACATTTAATATTTCACTATTATTTTACATGTCATCACTACACATATTGTAAGTGATAAATGAATGTAAAGATAAATATATACCAAGTTTTTTTTTCTATTATAAATGTTCGATGTGTGACCCTCTTGTGACACGGCATACGTCCAAACTGTAATCCAATTCGTTCCATACACTTGGTACCATCACTCTACCATTGATTCATAATGTTGCACAAATGCTTACTTGTCGTCCCTTGTTATTTGTTGTGTCAATTGCAAAAGATACGCATTGTGAAGTTTAATTTTTTTAAAAAAAAGTTCCATACCGTTATCTAGAGCATTTCAAGTTCACAGGCAGCAAGACCTCTTTTTCGTGGACTTAGAACAAAACTCCAGCTCACCCTCTCCACTGATTCTTCCGCGACGCTTGATAGGCCGCTCTGCTTTTCTTTTTACAAAAGCAACCTGCTTTCTTAACCCTTTATCTACCGTAGTATGATTTACTGCAGTTTTTTTCATGCAATGTATTTTTTTTTGGAATCACTACAATGAAAATTAAGGGATGTACATAAACAAAATACTCAACCTTGGGAAATTTAAGTTGTTAGAGCTAATTAATTATTTAAAGATATTCAAGTGTAAAATTAATTATATACACTGTTCACTTAAAACAAATAGTCAAATTGTTTTCTAAGGTCTTCATTAACGTACAAAAAAATCAGACATTTATCTTTTGACATTAACTATTTTTTCGGAACAAAAATGACAATCTTCGCAATCCACTGAAAACGCAACTTCTGCTCTAAAACTATTCGCCTTCTCGGCTAAAATACTCATCATAGAACCCGTGCTGCCGTATATCTTGAATAAGTGAATTTCAAAGAATATTCCTGCTAAGTATCGTCGGAGTATTCGCAAAAATGGTTATTCTATGTAATATTAAAGTGAGTGGTACTTATAAGTACCGTCGGCAGATAAAGGGTTATATAAATAATATTCATTCTTTTCTTACTGATACCATCGCAGTGTACTCACGATAACGCTTCTTTTCTATAGCGATTTCTAAACGCACGTTTTACCGAAATAACTGAAAAAAATCTGTGCATACTACAATGTTTATAAACTCTTCTCTGTCATTGTCCTCCTGTGTGTGTGTGTGATTGGATTTAAATCACAGTAATCTTAAATGAGTTGTTGATCAATGGTGGAAAAAAACTTCCGTATATTTCTCTTTTCACTCATGTATCACTTATTGTAATATATGCAGTAGTTTATAGAAAATAGGATTTTTTTAAAATTGGGCCCACACCATTTGCACTCATCCTGTACAGGTAGGAATATAGATGTAGAACTTGGAGTTTACAAGGATATTTAAAAATATATATATTATTTTTAATCCTTATTTTGGGAGACTTTGTACCCTTTCAACATTTTTTATTTATTTATGTGTTTAAAATTTGTGTTTTAGAATTTCATACAATGTTTTAATTCAAGAAAATGATACGAAATGAAATTTTACTCATATTATTCAAACAATTTTGAAAATTAAATTTTTTTTAAAGAAAATTTGGAAAATTTTAAAATTTTACTCCTTTTGTAATTATTAATTTTTTGACCTGAATTTTTAAAAAAATATTTTTAAGAGTGTTCTAAGCAACTTTAGGGATCGATTTTACAATAATTGAATTAATTTTGAAGGAAAAAAATATGCATGCTAAAATTCAATGAAAAAGCCACTATCTCCTGCATTAAAATCTTTTTTAAAAAATAATATATTCATTTTACAACAAAATGGATAATTTATTTTGTAAAATGCATTATATATAACACACAGTAAGAAAATGGAAGTGATTGGTAGATAATTGTGGAGCGAGTGCATTTTGAATGCCTAATGTATCGAAAAAACACAAAACTGAGAAGATCTACTTTAAAGTTTGTCATTCTGAAAAAAATAATTATAAAAAGCTTAAACAACCTTAAAATATCACTTTAAAACATAAGCTATATATTTTTCTTTAAAATAATCGCCTTTTCATATTATTTGAACCCATACTTTTTTTTATAAGTGATCAATTTTTAGAGTATTAATTGCACAAGAAAATTCATGGGAAAAAAAATGTCATGACAGAAATTTTATTTTTTTTCCTTCACATAATATTGAAATATTATATTTGTATGAAAATATATGAGGAATGAAATTGTGAAATTATTAAAAAAAAGGATTTAATTCAAAAATTTTACACGCACACATTTCACAAAAAAAAAAATCCATTGTTGTAATGCCTCAGAAATATAGCGTGCCTTATATATAACATTTTCCCTTTTTATAGTTTTTATTTCTCTTATTCAAATAGATTTATTTTAATCAAAGAGTTTTTTATAGTCTTTTTATTTTATCTAAAAAGGGGTCGATTTGCCTAATTTGTTTGTTTACTTTTTTCAATTGAAGTTTATTCCAGCTGCTAGTTTTCCGACCTACAAAAGTGATACATCAATCGAAAGATAATAATGTAAAAAACATGACTAAATAAAGATCAAAAATCGATACTTTGGTCATTTTGGGGTACCGAGTCTTCTTAAATAAGAAAATTGCTTGATCCTCCCCTGAAACTAGTAATGCATAATGCAGTATTATTGCGTTTCAAATTTATAATCTATTATAAACTGGGCGACTTAATTAAAACATTATAATCTGCGAAAATTCTTTTTTAAATCAAAGCCAAATATTAGTGAATTTACAAATAAGTATATTCAAAAAGAGATATACGTTTTAAAAATGAAACACAAGAAACAGCATAAAAGTAACTAAAATTTAAGGTAACATTTGTGATTAAAGTTGCTGTGTGTGTTAAACAAAATTGTGTTAGATATTACTATTAAATATTTATCTGACACAAACAAATGCCAAAAAATCATAATTCTTTTAAAAATGGTACAAATATTTTTATGAAGGATGAGAAATTCAATCAATTTCCCAATGTAAATATTAACTTTGAGCTTAATATTGATAACAAATGTATGACTTTTGCGAAGTTTTTAGTATATTCTTCTTGATGAAGATAGGAATTTGGAAGATACTGGAATACTTAATCAATTTTTTTTGAAAACTTAAGTAATTTTTTTTCTAATTAGATTCAGAAAAAGTTAGTGGATATACAGATTTCATAAGGGACGTTTTTCATTTGGAATAACATTAGTTTCAAAGTATATTCTAAAGTTGTGCAAGATTTTAAATCGATAATCACAGTAATGTGATCATGTAATCAAAAATTACATGAACTAGGCAAATCAGTTTTTGAGCTAAAATCAATTATTACTACCGTGGAAAAATATAACACTCCATATAAAATGAGAAAAGTCAATTTATAATGGGTTCTATCCGTGGTTCTACTACTAATCCTCTTGGGAATACTGTTCTTGAACTGCGAATTTAGTTTAAAAACCGCTTTTCATACAGATGGCTTCATTTAAGTTAATGTAAATGCTATTTAAACCCTGGAAAGAGATGTGTTAATGTTAATTGTGGCTTTTAATTCGTAAGTAGTGAGTAATTCGTCTTGAAGCTATCACTCGAGCTATTACTGTCTTCGGAAAAGTGGAAATACTAGAAAAGGTGATTTGAAGATGACCATAGCAGTGTAGGAAACAGCTGACAAGTGATCTACAAGAGATGAGCGTACCTTTTGTAATCTTATAAAATTAGATTAGGTTTGCTCCAACTGTAATTAATTATAAATTAATTTGTCTGCAATAAAAACATTATTTTTATAACAATGTCTGCTTCTTCAACGACCCCTACCACACCTGCAACCTCAGGGGTTGCAACAAGTTTTTTATGCTTCATTCCACATTCATTTACAGGGCTAGTTATAATTTTAGAAATCAGTGCAGATTAACAATTATCAATCCATACGTGAAAACTGTTCCAAAAGCTGTTAAGAGAAAACTCTTCTTGAAGAAAACAATATCACAAGCCGAAAAGTAAATGACGTCTTTTTCCTCTAATCTTTCGAGAAAATATATTTCTTTTCCTCCCTTCATTTTCAATTGGTATTTTTCGATCAATAAGCCAAATGTTGCCTTTATTTTCATCATATTTTCCGGAACACTCGACAAACACATTGTCAGTGGAGCTATGATGACAACTCCTGTGAAAGCATTGCAAACTGCTTCCAATACAAATTGAGGTGGAACATCTGGCAGATAATAGTTGGATAATGAAGTATAAAAATTTAAGAAAGCACTTAATAAAATCATTAAGAGTGGTACAGATAGCGTATCTTTCAAAAGTTGAATTTTACTTTCAATGCAGTTATAAGCATTTAAGATTTCTGTGTACATTTCAGGAATTTTAACTAAATCCAATTTTGGATAAGTCGTTGTTAAATTGAAAAAGAACAATTACATAACGATGAACAAGAACGTATACAGATAACACGAAAACGCATGGATATTGCATAAACAATGTGTAATATATGTATTGTCTAGTAAAATCATTAACCTTGCGTAATTTTTGTTCCTAACGGAAAAAGACGTAATTTGGAAATAAATTTTATTTCTGTAATGTAGGTATAAGTAAAGATAAATGACACTAGTAATTGCGGGTAAAATTGAATTGATGAGAAAAATAAAATGTATAAAGTTGAATAATTCTTTTTCAAATTATCTTTTGATAAATTCGAATGAGAATTTAAAAAATCCATAAGGACCTGTAATTTTTTTCTGTAATATATCGCCGTGAAGTGCAAGGAAATGTAAGTAAGAGTATTGAACATGTATCCGAAACCCGATTTCTTATCAATGAAATGTTTGAGTTGGATTAGAGTAATTATAAAAAAATACATTCCGAATATATTGAAAGTAATGAAGAAATAATACGAAGTAGTATTTGAGAAAATTTAGAAATCTATCACTATATCTTCTTCCATTGAGTGACATTATTATCCACAACGGTACATATATTGACAGATCATTTCTTAAACTTTTATCGGACATTTCTGATTAAATTCGATTTAAATATGCAATTGATTGCTGTGATATCTTAAATGATTAATATCTTGCACATATTCATTCATTTCTCTAATACCATCTGTATTTTAGAACCTTATAAGCTTTGTCTTTTCACTGACTTATTCCATTATCGTAGGTGTGGCGGTCTATACCAAATGACCCGTTTCCTGTTAGAGAATTATTGACGTCTCAATGGTCATGTAGTTTTGCGTGGGAAACTATCTGAGACCGGACACTCCGACGCCTATGTTTTAAGGCAAGTCAACTTTTAACCTCCCTTTATCCAGCCGATGGAGAGGTGGCCGGCGCAGTTCCAACGCCAGTGTTCAGGTTCAAATTTCACCGTGTAAGGGGTGACTGGGACCAAGAGACTAATAGTAATCCCGGTCACGTCCAAACAGAAGTGATTTTGCATTATGTGAGACTTGGAAGGGCGTGACGTATTTCATCTTTAAAGAGATACCAAAAGGGAACCCCAGAGACTCTCGATACACTATAGAGCTTCACAGACGCTAGGGAGACATTTCTATAGGTTTCGACAGTACGCCAACCCAACAGACTTCAACGGTGTCTCTCCGATCGACTTTCAAATTCGCTTGGATTCTTTAAAACGTACTGTGGCTCACACGAATCAACGTATCAAGGCTCGTACCTAGGAGCATCCCAATGTCGTCCTAATGCAGCTTTTTACAGGAGTGATGCGGCCTGAACAGTGACATCAATTGCACTGACCTTAGTAGTGCCGTAGCATAGGTGACAGACGTGTTAAATTTCAAATACCCATTACTTTCATAAAATTCCATGTAGTATGATAAAACCAGAGCATCCTAGAATACATTCATTTATAATCAGAATACTTCATTTACTTGTTTTTCACTATCATTGTGTGTGGTATATGGAATAAAAACTCAATAAGGTGGTAAAATTTTGTATATATTTAGCTTTTAGTACATCACATATCAATATTATCTTACAGACATGTAAAATTCTTTGCATAAAATATCTTTGTAAAATCTCTCTTTGAGACAAGTTGTTAAAAGAGTCACAGTTTTGATTTTGTGATGCATTGATGATTACGGTATTACCTAGGAGACATAATATGTTGATATTTCTATTTTGTATGATACTTTCAATTTTATTCAAATACATTTTATAGTTTTATTGAAACATTTTAGGATTTTTTTTTTGAAAAGGAATACAATTTTTCTTTAACCAATCGGTGATGTCAGGAGCACAAATAATTTAACCAGAATAAATTTATGAAAACATGATAAAATTATGGTTTGCTAAAGAAATAAATCAAATATTTATTTAAAATGGCTTATTCACATTAATCATAATATATAATAATATAATTTTATTCCTCCAATTTTACGTTAAATTATGTTACAGCAACTTATATAAATTGCCACATTAATGTAAAATGAATTTAAATATCAATATAATGTTATTTGATATCACAAATAGATGTAAAGATGGTGCGTGTTTAGCGTAGTTTGAATGAATAATTAATGTATGGAAGATTATTGGTGAATTTCTCTCTCTAATAATTTATTTCATTACAAAAGTATTTCATTGGACTTATAACATCGTGTAATATAACTACATTTCAAAAACTGCAACATAAATAATTGACAGATCAATAGATAAATGGCGTCGTGGCATTATTTTGTATTTTACAAATTATCAAATTTGAAGAATTTATTTTTAAATAAA
>BMAV01016457.1:0-10673 GCA_019973955.1 Trichonephila inaurata madagascariensis
TGGAGAATCGACATTCCATTCTGTTCGAACACGTCGCTGTACACGCGTGACTAACTTAAATTCCGTTAACCAAAGTACGCACTGCACCTTTTGCTGTGGCCTCCACATCTTTAATAATGAAGTCAGTGCGTTAAGTTTATCGTCTGCGATGGCCGAATAATGCGCGCACATGTGACCGATCGGACTAGACCCAAAATTCTCGGAGGAGTTGCAAATCCACGGATAAACAGTTTGTCACATTCTGATGGGTAGCTCCGTAATAATAAGCCATTACTTTTGGATACTCCAAGCCCTGATAAGCTGTATATATAATTCTATATAATATAGGATTATACATATATATCATAATTTGGCGAGTTTCAGGAATTCTTTAGTAATCGTATTTTAGATTGTTGATGTTGCATTGAGATGTTATTGAAGAAGCAGTCCTTTGTTGAAAGAAAAATCTGGTTTATTCTTCATTTAAACATTAATAAGATTACCACATTGCGTTTGGACATAACGGGAAGCAGACAAGAAGACACAAAACAGGCTACATCTAGCTACACCTGACAAAAAGAGAGGGAAGTTCAGGATCTGGGATATTTATATGAATGGGCAAATCCATGTGACTTCCTCTTACGTAGGCTATGATTGGTGGAAAGCTGTCGTTTGATAATTTCTGATGTAACCTTACTTTTAAAAGGACCAGCTGTTAACTTTCCAAGATACGATTACGATTAAATCCCGACAGGTGGGCAAGTAATAATTATTTACGCACGAGTCCTGAAGGAGAGGACAATTACAAATTAAAAAGTTATTCAGTATGAAATTAATGGGAATTGTTACATATATATTTTTCCTACTAATTCCACCTGTCTGACGGTCTCAGATCGAGGCCCACGTAATTCATCGTGTCAAAGGGCTAGATGTACGCCTGTCCTTAACCGTAGCCTTGAACACCATGCAGATGACAGTACAATTTGTGATTCAATTCCACCCCAATTTTGAGGAAAAACACCCTGGAGGTGGTCAAGGGACTCCAACTTCCTTCAACCAACCTCATGACAGGACTTGCTGCTCGACGGTTATTTAGAGTACCTCCATGCCGCAAAGGCACTATACATTTATAAACATCTATGGCACTGTAGTCAGCATCACGCTAACCGCTATACCAGATATTATTAACACTATACTATATTTATACACTATAAAGGTATTTTCATTTACTTAAAAATTAATTTCATATTAACGGTCAAGAGGTATTAGGTTAATCACGGGGTCATTATTAATGTGATTAGATGGTGTAAAATGTACATGAGTTATGAAATAGGTGATGCAACATCAGCATATTTTTAATAATGTGATGATATAATATCAGGTTTTAATTAATTGCATTGAATCCTCTTGAATATATTGTGCTTAACATGTATAATATCGCAATGGATTTTTTTAAAAATACGTGTTATTTTGTCAACCATTTTTTAAATTAATTCTTATTCATAAGATACATTTTATGGACTTATTTTATGTATTGCATAAAAAGCCCCCACAAAAAAAAGGAGCGCATGAAACAGTTTAAGTGTACTTCTGTGTTCTATTCATATTTTACGAAATAGTTAT
This sequence comes from Trichonephila inaurata madagascariensis, assembly GCA_019973955.1. NCBI lineage: Eukaryota > Metazoa > Arthropoda > Arachnida > Araneae > Nephilidae > Trichonephila > Trichonephila inaurata. The sequence continues at coordinate 1,603 of BMAV01016457.1, forward strand.
ATACATACACACACTGGCCAGTGAATTAGAAACCTTTGGGATTTGCATTTGAATGTGTACTTGGGATAAAATGTGCAATTACTTATTTATTGACGTGGGTTATACATGGTTATAATGCTAGCATCAAAAATGTGTAAAACTGCTTTTAACGATGAATGTGATGTAAAACGATAGATCTTTCCCTCTCTGAAAAAGAGCTTAATGTTGGTGTCCTTTTAGCAAGAGCCTCGATTTCGAAGACAACAAATCTCAGTGGGTTTTCTAAAATGGCCATATCAAAGGTTTTCAAAAGCTAAATTCAGAACCCACTGTCTTCTCTAGAAGACGTAACTGCAATTCGAGCACAGTTTTCCAAGAGCGTGATCGACATCGTCTCCAACGAATTGTGTGACAAAACAAGGCTCTTCCCAACAAATTTAAGCTCGAACCATGCACAGAGATTTCCAGAGGATAGGAATGTATAGTCGGGTGCCTGCGAGAAAACCACTCATTTCTGCCCGAAATGCAAAAATTCGTCTGCAATGGTATCGGGAAAGAGGACTCTGGACACCTGAGGATTGGAAACGGGTAATGTGAATGAATCACGCTACACCTTATTTTGCACTGATGGAAGACGATGAATTTGTCGAGAATCCCACGAAGTCATGAATCCTTGTTGCCTTACTCGCCATGTGCATAGGTCTGGTGGGAGTATCATGATATGGGGCACGTTCTGCTGGCATGGAAGTGTTCCTCGAGGGTAAACAAACAGTTCTTGAATTGATGGATCAAATGCACCCTGCAATGTTGCATTTTTACCCTGACGGCCAATGAATACTTCATCGCCGATAATGTAACTATACATCGTGCCAGAAATATATAAGTGTTTAAAATTGGTTCGCTGAACATCAGTCTAACCAACACAATCCCTGGCTTTCACATAGCCCGTATCTGAACCCTATTAAAAATAAAGGTGGAAAGACGCATCCGACAGCACTCTTTTCTTCTATCGAATTTACAAGATCTAAAAAGCTTCATAGACAATGCCTGGTATTCTCTGGACTTAAATGCACTCCACAAGCACGTTGACTGGATGCACAAACGAATCAAACCAGTTACCAGTGTGAAAGGTAGTCCAATAAAATATTGAAATTGGGTTTCTAATTTATTGGCCAGGCAGTGTACATGCGCCTTTTTTTGTGTTCTACTAAGACACATCAAAACAGAAAACGATATGTGTGCACAGTTTGCGATGCCCCGTTATGTGTATCTCTGTGTTTTATAAATTTCCTGGAAATTATAAATATTGTAATTTGTCGTCTATGAATAAAAAAGCTGTAATATACAATTCTTTTTTTCCAATTTGTAGCATTTACAAAATATAAAAAAAACAATAAAATAAAAAGCATTAAGGTATTCGACTACGTTCGGAACCGTGATTTTAAAAAAGCGCATAAATGGATATCATCATCATATTTAGTGTCACTTAGATTAGAATACATGCATAAAATTGTTTTAAAGACATTGTGACAAAAAAATATTTATAAATACAATATTTTGGAAAAAATTAACTTAGAATAACCTTTTTTCAAAATGTTCTCCTTTTATAAAAAATGCTTCTAAAATAATAATATTTTGTGTGTGTGTTTGTTTGTTTATATAAAGACTTCTCCAGAGAATCTGAACTAGGATTTTTAAAAACTTCACATTATTTTCAGAGTTACAACCGATTAAAATAATTATCGGCGTTTTTTTCTTAAAATTTCTCCCCTCTGTTGTGTCGTAAAACATGGATAAACCCACTTCTAAGTTATATATTTCAAAAATTCTAATGAGCCTCTGTACAGACGTCTGAGCTATATACAGGCAAAATATTATTATATAATAGAAGCATTTTTCACAAAAGGGGAATATTTTGAAAATGGGTCATTCTCTATGTTCATTTTTTGTCAAAATAGTGTACTTAAATAATTTTTTATTGTAATACTATTCTTAAAACAATTTTATATACATTTTCTAATCTAAGTGACACTAAATATCATAAATATTATCCTTTTATACGCTTTTGCAAAATCACGGTTCCGAACGTAGTCGGATACCGTAAGTATTTTACTTTTTAATAGCCCTCAATGTGTGTGGGGGTAAGTAATATACTTACCTCCAAAAAAAGGCGTTAAAATCAAATTAATTTTATTTAAAATAAGCTAAATGAGTTTCTTTTCTTAAATCAATCTCAATTCCAAAAATATTTTAATATATCTTAACTAGAAATAATTGGCCCATTAAAGGGTTGAGTTGAAATTTGAAATAGTGCTAAAACTTAGGGATTAAAATACATGCTTATTCACTGAATAAAGTCTCATTATTGTTGCGTCATTTCTTGACTTAAATTAATTAGTTGATAATTATCTAACTGTAAAAGATAGAAAGAAAAACTTGCACTCTCTAACAAAAAGTGGAATAAATGAGTAAAATTTATAATAAATTCAGACGTAATAATAAATGAAACCCGTGAATGAAAGGAGGTTTTAAATCACTGTCGTAAAAGGCATTACCAAATACGTAAATAAAAATAGTGTTATTTGTGTAGATCACATATTTTAAAACCCGGGAGCGGGACACAGAGTCACCTCAGGCTCACGAAATCTTAAATTCTGGGAAAAGTGAGTTATTAGTTATTTGTTATCAATGACCTTGTCAGAATCTTCCTATATGACAGTCTTCAAGGGAACTATAGGCCGCGGTAGCCGAGTGGTATAGGTATCGGATCGTGGCTTGCCTTGTCACGAGTTCGAGCCCAGTACCACTAAAGACCTGCCGTGTAGGGCAGCGATGCACGTTAAATCTGTCGAGAGCTGAAACTTCCTCCCGTTGGTGTGGTGTGGTAGTTAGGAGAGGGGGGTGCCAGCTCAGGTGTCGTCCACGTCACTTGAACATGGTTTAAAATTACGTGGTCCATCGCCGAAAGCCCTTGTGTAGCTGAACAGAGCGACGTTAATATTCAATCAATCAAGGGAACTAAAACGTATTCGTCGCATATCTCCCTCTTCTTTTGGGGAGTTGCAGACGTTTTTAACAATCTTAAGGTATCCGACTACTTGCGACAACTTTTTTTTGAAAAAATGGGGATTTTTTTGTCATTTTTAGGTTTATTTAGTATATTTTAAGGTAAAAATCGTAAAATTGAAAACAATTTATTGTTATTAAAAGGGGGGAAAACAGGTGAAAATGTACAAAAAATAACATAAACGGGACCCGCTCTGTAAAAAAAATTTTTGAACAAATTCTCAATTTTTCAATTTTAATGTGTTACTTTGTTATTCGTGTTGAAATTTGAACTTCATGATAATAGATATTTTAATTTTTAAAAAAACTAGAGCACTCTATCTTAGTGACTATAAGAAATTGCTTTAAAAAAAAGTGATTATATTCCCATAAAGGACAGTAAATTTTGAAATAAAACAGTGATTAATAAATCTGAAGGTTAAGACACTTCTACTGTTATACAAAACATTCACAAAAAATTTCAGCAAATTATTTTCAAAACTTTTTGAGCAATCACTGTCCCCGTTTGAGTTTTTCGAAAAAAGAAAAAAAACATTTCGAGTAAAACGCATTTTAAAGTTTGGTATCTTGTGTAAAGTTACGGCATATTCTTTTATTAAAACACTTGTAGTTTTTGTTCTAGTAAATGGAAAATAAAAAGTTTGGTATTTTTATTAAGCTAATAAGATGGTCTATAAAATAAAATCATAAAAAAAATTGTCAATTTTTGAAAAAAATCATGATTTTAGGGTAGTCGGATACCTTGAGAAACTTGGAGTGACTGAGTTCCCCGCCGGACCACTTTGTTCCAAAATATTTTCTATGAACAGGCTGCAATTTTCTTCTGTGAACGACTTAGTGGTTTTGCTTGCTGTGTATTGTATGACTCATTATATTTAATAAATGTAAAAGAACAGAATATAATTAAAAACGGGTATCTGCGATCGCATTTGGATGAAGTTGAAACTGATCAAGCAAAGAAAGAACCTGATGAAGGAATAAATGTTAATCATGAAAGCATATGTAAGTTTGAGAAAAGAGATGAACATGAAACGTTCGAGCTGAAAGGAATATTATCAAATGCTACCTAAAAAACTCCATCAAGAAAGGTATAAAGCCAAAAGTGTACCACAAGACACACTGCGCCCTGTCAAAAAGACACAAGCAAGAAAAAGTTCAATATGCTATTTGTCGATCATCAAAGAACATTAAAACAACAATAACGAACAAAATATGACAGTTTTGTCTGCAAGTACTATTCCTGTAACGTTAGTGAAAAGTGTCTGAAATTGTGTTCTTTATTAAAGTCACACACATTTGAAACATTTTAGTTCAGTTTGATTCGATTTTTTCTCAAATTATCAAAGAAAAATGGAAAAGTACTTAAAAGTAGGAAATTATACTTTCTATTAGTTAAATTATTCACTTGAATTATGATTTTTATCCTGTACAATAAAAATAATTTTAAATAAATACTGGGGTGACTCCATCACCGCGAGCGACCAATAACGAGTGCAAGACTTTTCCCGGGTTAAATATGTAGAGAATAGAACATCAAAAATACTTCATTCATTACATGCAGTGTTAATTCAACACTCATGAACGTTAACTCATAAAGCAAAAGACTCTGAATGATTGAATTTTGTGTAAAATGATAATTGTTCATTTACTTGCAATTCAGGTCTGCGAAAAACATGCAATGTCAATTCGTATCCATTTAAAAGAATTGAAAACAAATAGCTGAACATTTTGTTTAATCAAGGTCATGCAGCCATGTTTTCGAGGCCCAGAAAAGTAAATTCTATTGCTTTTACACTGTGTGACTGGCGAGCTGCCAAAATGTATTGCTATCCGAGATGAGAGGAAGGGAGGGAGTGTTTATAGTGTGAGTAACTGTTGCGCAAGAATGTTTAGAAGTTTACTCAGGGCGAAAAAGATCCAGATAACGTGAACCGTTAGCATTACTGAGACAGCCATATGGAGTCGTGTATAGTTGCATCTCTCTCAAACGCTACAGGAAAAGATCAATTATCCAATTAACAATTGAGGCACCAAAGGAAGAGGGGCACTATAGAAATGTTTCAAATATGAACTTTTTTTTGCATTCATATATTCATAAATAAATGCCTCTTTCTTAAGGTGACCATTTTTTTACAATGAAAAGGAGGACGAAAAATTTAAGAAAAAATTACAGCTTCAATATATATGAAACGTTTTATTAATTCAAACAAAAATACGCTAACTGAGCTTACATTCTTTTTAATTATTATCTGAAACGAGTATTTTTCCCATTGAATAAATTTTTTTTTTGTCAACATATTATTTTTTAATATATCGGAAAGTTCGAGCAAAAAATATCCTTCATACTGAATTTTACAGTAAGCACTGTAGCTAAAATATTAGCATTCAATTTTGATTTCTCGCTAGTCACTTCACAAAAATCATTACCAAAAAACTCTTTCAACTGCTGCATTAGTTCCAGGGCAACACAACATAAATTCAATAAGAATAATTGCGTTTTCATATGGAATGTGTTCATTTTTTTAAATGGTTTAAGTAATTTCACTCATCTTTTACCAATTTATCAGCACGTTGATTTTCTAATTGTTCTAATTTATTGGAATTTAAATATACATCAAGTCTTCTTCCTACTTCAAACAGACAATTGTCATCGATTTTAATATCAGACATTTCTTTCGATAAAAACTCAGTGTAATTTTCTATATCTGCCCAATTTACTTGCGATAAAGTTAAAAATTACCATTGAAAACGGTTATTTCCTGTGATATTTGTTTCAGACTATTCTTCGACATTTTGGAAACATGTTTGATTCATCTCTTAATACAGAGATTAAAAGATCAGTTTTAAAATATTGAAAAGGAAGACACTTTTCGAGGGAGGACGGAACCTATAAAAGAAGGACTGTCCTCCCTAAAGGAGGAAGTTTGGTCACCTTGTCTTTCTATGCATGATTCAAAATAATTTTCATTAAGTTTTAATTTCTCTTGAAAAAAAATGTTTTTTAAATATTAAAATTTATTGAGAATTAGTGTTTAAGAAAGAATCACTTTTAAACCAAGAAAAGTTCAATTTATTGGTAAAAATGTCGCTGTGAACAATTATTTCTGAAATATCTGTCAACATTTTATGTGCATTCATATAGCTTTAAAGTGCTGAAAATTTTCAAGCAATTAGAGAATTGTTTTATTTATTTTTTTCGTACCAATTTTCTCTCTTTTTTTATTAGATGACACAAAAAAATGTTAAAAAAATAAGTATATATTTTTCTATCGTTTTTCTCATAAAGAATTTTTGAAGTGATAACTTCTTTAGGCGCGTTTTGCTGGAGAGTGAACTTGAATGATGCATTTTAAAAATCCAAGCATTGTAACGCTCGTAACAATACTACTGAATCATTTGGGTTTAATGAGTCATGTATTGGAGAAATTTGTGCAGTGAAATGTAAAGTAGAAAATGGACAAACAATTCTAATGGTTACAGTTTATATTTCATGAAATCAAAGTGTAGAGAAAATTATCGAATTCATTCACAAACACTTAATTGCCTACTCTGAAGCGGATCAACTCTTTTCTGAACAAATTGCCAATTAATTTAAGTGGGGATTTTAATGTAGATTTTTCAAAAGACGAATCAAAGCCTTCAGTAGATTTTTTAAAATCAAAATTATTTAAATATCTTAAAAAACTCCGTCAAGCGTTGTTCCGAACTTTCATTTGGATCATTTACATAGTTAAATTGAATTTTGATTTTAAAGGATTTATAACCTATTTCAGCTACCATAAACCTATTGTTTCCTTCTTAGAATACAATTAATTCACAAATATGATTGTATATTTCGCAAAAAATATTACTCTATGAGTACAGACAGGAACAAATAATTTTATATGACAATACTAATATCCCCTTGTTTTTTATTCACCTAACTAATCCCTGAAATAACATTACAAAATTTGAAGTTACACTCCTATCGTGTAGTCATAAACACATTCTTTTCTTTCTTTTTTTTTATTACATAAAAGTACATGCAGCTAAAGAACATTAAAAAAATGGAACATTTTTTTTTTCTGCTTGTTATTATTATCGTGCGTATGCTTTACACGATAAGTTTCCAACTATAAAATTTACACTAGCAAAAGAACAAATTTATAATTTAGTTTAAAAATTTCGTGTATTAAAATATTACACATACTCATATGTATGTATAAGGTTTTTAAAATATTATTACGTTCTCTATATATAGATTACTAATATTAATAATGTAAGTTAAAAAAATGGTTACAAATATTTTTAAAAAATCGAAACTTTTCCTTCATTTCAAAGCAGCGTTTCACAAACTGGGGAAAGGCGCCCCCCCCCCCCCCATGTGGGGGGAGAGGGGAGCCACGAGCATATCGAAAAGTCGAAAACAAAAGATTGTTTCGAAAAATTATTAATTTACTGAAAGGAAAAGAAAAAAAAATACATTCTGGCATAATAAAAAATAAAGCATATATTTACACTGATATAATATACTTAAATACTCGTCATAGACCCGTGCTGCCATATTATATCTTGGAAGAGTGGATTTCAAAGAATATTCCTGCCAAGTATTCGTAAAAACGGTTATTGTATGTAATTTTAAAGTGATACTTATAAGTACCGTCGGTCGATAAAGGGTTAAAGAACATAAAAAATCAGTTGATAATACTTCGGTTTGGTTTCGTTATTTATATGATGAAAAGAATATAGCGGCACAATGTAAAAAATGTTTTAGTGTTATTAAAATGAATGGAGGAAGTACAAACGGGGGGACTCCATACACATCTAAAAACGAAACATGATACAAAATTGTTAAAGACGAAAGAATCTAATTGCGATGAAGATACAAATTTTAGCACACTTTCTAAGCCCAAACCATCAGGGATTTTAGATTATTTTGAAAAGAAGGATAATTCGGATGAAATTATTGCACAAAATTACTTTCCAGGCTTAATGACAGGGCAATTGATGCATTGTTTTTTTAAGATCACATTTCAAAAATTTGTACTAGTATCACAGACTGAATGGCGATATTTACACTTTTTTGTGATTTAAATAAATAAGATGCTCCTTTTTACTTTTTTGTGTGTGTTCGATATATATATATATACTGTTATAATTTATAAGTTACAAATTATTTTTTGTGATATTTACACTCTCTAAGAAAACTGACAAATATAAAACAAAGAAACACCTGCGTTTTCGTGCTTTTTCTAAAATTTCTAATACCGGTATTAAAACCGGTATCCCGGTATTAAGATCTAAAAAATACCGAATACTGGTATTGAACTTTTGGTCCGATATTGCAATCCCTAGTTGTGACGAAAATCGCAATAGATGACGTTCCTAATTTTTCTATAAAAAAAAAAAGCTTTGTTAGTTTCAGTTTTGATTCAGTTCGGCCTTGACTTTACTGTAATCATGTTGACTTTTGCTTCACTCACTATATATATATATATATATATATATATATGTAGGATATCCCATTTGTAAAAGGTTAGATCATATCCTTTACCGAGGTCGGCAATTCTAATCAAAACAGTATTCCACATCAACGCCATCTAGCGTCCCTTTTAAAACGCCGTCATCAACTTATTTCGCCAGAGGCCCACTAACACTCGTCGAGAAACGTCGTATTTCGCGCGTCAGCGCCATTCGTCCGCGCCAGGCGGTAAGTCTTAATAGCACCATAATGAGTTCTATTTAATCTCAATTGCCTCCCTTAAAGTAATGTGATCTAACTTTCCTATTCTTCCGAAATATGCTTATCTAACTTTCCTATTTTGAAATATTCCCCATGTAAATACTCCCCTATAATTCTTAATAAATTATTTAGTTTTCAACCAGTTTCTTTCTTGAACTATGTTGTCTATTTGATTTCAAAATTAACTAATACACCCTAAAAACCCCTAGACACCACGCCATAAAAACACCGCCATCTGAAGAATCCCACCTTTTTGGAAGATTTCGGTTGGATTCCCATATATATATATATATATATATATATA
>BMAV01016457.1:10773-60796 GCA_019973955.1 Trichonephila inaurata madagascariensis
AAAAAAAAAAAAGACACTTACCTTTTGACATTAACTATTTTTTCGGAACAAAAATAATAATCTTCGTGATCCGCTGAAAACGCCGTCAGCAGAAAATGCAACTTCTGCTATAAAACTATTCGCCTTCCCCACGAAAATACTCATCATAGAACCCGTGCTGCCATATATCTTGGAAGAGTAGATTTCAAAAAATATTCCTGTTAAGTATCGTCAGAATATTCGTAAAAGTGGTTATTCTATGTAATTTTAAAGTGAGTAGTACTTATAAATACTGTCGGTAGATAAAAGGTTAAAAGCATAAAAAGTATCAGGCTGGTGGAATCAATTGAACAGAATTTATTTTGTAGTAATTAGTTAGCATTCTACCACTGAACAGACCCAATTTAGTAAGATGCGCATCACCCGTTCTTAGCGGATCTCTACTCAACCAAAGAAACATGCTTAACAAATTTCAAGTCTGTAGGTCTAAAAATTCAAAAATGAGTTGTTGTTTTTTAAAAAATCTACTGTCCTCTTAGAGGACAATTTCTGTTCTCAACAGATCTTTACTGAGTAAAAAAAACATGTACGCCAAATTTCAAGTTTATCGGAATATTAGTTCCGGAGAACTCGTAACGAGTGGTTTTCTTCCTCTCTCTCCTAGACGTTTTTCTCCTATACGTATATAAAAAGATTTAATGTTAAATTTATTTTAAAATAAAGAAAATAATATTTTTTTAATCCAATATAATTTAATTGTCTATTTAAATGCAAAAAAAGGAGTGTAAAATAAACTAAGCCAGGAACTCTACAAAGTAAAAAAAAAAAAATACTGGCAAACTATTTATGAAAAACTAGTGGCTTATATCCATTTTTGTAAATGTACTCTTTGAATAAGTATAAGGAATATATATAAACAGTGTTATTACTAAATAATATTTATAATTATACATCATTTTAAAACTTAAGAAGCATGTTAAAATTATCTGTACCAATTTCATTAAATAAAATAAACTGTAAACAAGTATTTTGTTCTTATGAAAAACAAACAAATCGCATTTCATAAATTTTGTATTGCAGTCTTTTCATCAAAGTAAAATTATTGACATAGCATTTTTTCATACTTATTAACAGGACTATTTTTGGAGGAATTCACAAGAAAATGGCCCTGGTCGAAGAAGATCAAATTTAGAACTGACATCGTTAACTTCATCAAAATACAACGAATTAAATTGGCAGGACACGTTGTCAGAATGGACGAAGATCGCCCCACTAAAAAATAGCCTTCAATGCCCAACCAATTGGCACCCGGAGAAAAAACAAGCCAAATCTAAGATGGATCGTGGGCCCATAAAAAGATCTCCTAGTTTTGAGAACTAAAAATTGGAAAACACTAGCAGGAAGAAGGTTGGCCTGGAAAAGGCTTCTTGAGAAGACTAAGGCCCACCCTGGGCTGTCGAGCCACTGAGGAAGGAAAGATTAACAGGACTCTCAATTTTTCAATGTACGTGATAAATGTGATGTTTCCAAAATAAATAAATACGTATTTTAAGTTTTACCATTGACTGTTTTATCTTTCCTAAGTATTTCTAACTGACATGTGTACGATAAAAAGTAACGTACGAATCGAACGACTAAAGAAGACCGTGACTGTCGGTTGATATCAAAAATAAACTCGTAATTGTTTGCTGCAGTTTTTTATTTGTGTCATTACTCTGTGTTGAAATAAAGTTATGGAATTAAGTTAAACATTTTGTGGAAATGGAAGGCCTTCCTCTTAACATTGTGATTCTGGGAGAAATGGGTAAGTCTTATAAAAATATTTTTCTTATTTATATTAAATTTATTTACATTAATCTTTATGAAATATTTCTTTATGATATTTTTTCGTATATAATGCTCTATTTTAATCATTTCCATTAATCTCTATATTATTTAATTAGTTTTGGGCTTGTGTATTATCTTTCGTTCATGGTTTATTTAAAAAAAATAATTAATATACATTGCAATTTCCTACTATACACTTAATTTTTTGTGATATTGACCGATGATTATTTATTATAAATAGACTATAAGTAATTATTAGTAAGTACTTTAATTACAAAAAATAATGAAAACGTCTTTGCTAATAATGTAATATTTTCTGGAGATATTTTTTTTTCTAATAAAAATTTTTTTGTATTTCAATAAGTCTTTCTCTTGTGAAACAAAATTTAGTATTTTACATTCCAAAAAAATTCATAATTTTTTAAATAAGGTTATCCATTTTTTAAGAAAATGGTCTGCATTATTATTATTTCAAATTATGTTTTGATAATACCTTGAATATGTATTAATAAGACTACGTTCACAAAATGTACATTTAAGTTTGCTATTGTAAAGCCTTTGAAATTGATGTTGAATGTAATGTTTTGCATTTAAAATTATATTCATTAAAGTGTTTGTTAAATTAAAAATTATCAAATCTCTATATTTTTCAGGAGTGGGAAAATCAGCTTTAATGATGCGCTTTGCATGCAAGAAGTACAAACGTAATAAAATTTTCTTTGACATTTTTTATCACTCTTATTTCCTCTTATATTTTAATTTTGTTAATAATTACATAAATTAAATAATTTGATACTCAAATAAAATGGGTTTTTTTTCAGTTTTAATGCTTTTAGATTTTTAAATATTTAATAATAGAACGTATATATAACGATGTACTGTAGAACGTATCTATAACGAATAAAACTTTTGCCTTTATTTTCGTATAGCTCAACTTCCCAGTACAGTCATTGATGTCCATCCAGCTCATATTAATGTAGAAAATAAAAAAGTGGACCTTATTCTTTGGGATACAGCTGGTCAAGAAAGATTTAGAGCCGTTGTTTCACAGTAAATATATCCCCTAAATAAAACTATTGTTTTCTTTTCAAGTTTATTTAATTTTCAACTTTTCTTGCAAAAGATATCAAGGCTAATAATGAAATAACAGAGAAAATCGAAGCATCACAATTTTCACTGTGAAGTATTAGAATTTTTAATTGAATGAATTCCTAATTTGTAAAGTACTGTTTTTATAATTTTTCAGTTTTTAAATGCAATAATTTGTTTTCGGCAGAGAAATTTTTATTCTAACTGCGGACATTGCACTAAATTAATAGTCGACCAAATACAAAAAAAAAAAAATCCTAGAAAGGGTGGGTAATTAAGTGAGTGAAATTGTAAAATTCCAGTTTATTTTTCTTAATTATTCTATATTAAAAGAAAATAGTTTCGTATTGGTATCATTTAAAATTTTTAAACGAACTAATAGAAGTAAAACTGTATATATATAATTCTAAGCAATGATGAAATAAAAAGATGCATAAATTATCGAAATGAATATATTTCACAGTAAATTAACTACGCATTTTTTATTTCAATTTTTCATACTGATTTATTAACTTCCAGGTGTATGCAAATGAAATGAGACTATCGTTTAAACAAAAACACAATAAATTTGCAAAAACTGTTAATATTTCTTTATTCGAAATAATATCTTTAGCTAGCTACACATTTTCCCCATCTTTTAGGCAATTTATGAATACCACGCCAAAAAAATGATCGGTCTTTTGAGGCCAGCCAGTCATCAAGCCAAGATTTGACGTTTTCGTAAGAAGTGAAGCGCTGGTCAGTCAATGCGTGTCCCAATGATGCAAATAAGTGGTAATCAGAAAGAGCCAAGTCTGGCGAATAAGCCGCATGTGCTAAGGGCTCCCAGCCAAGCGCCTTAACGATGTCCTTGGTCGGTTTAGCATGGTGGCTAGGTGCGTTGTCATCAAGGAAAATCACTTTGTTCTGCCGTTTCTTGTATTGCTCGCGTTTTTCGAGTATAGCATCGTTCAAATTAAGTAATTGTTACTTGTAGCGATCAGTGTTAATGGTTTCGCCGGGTTTGAGAAGCTCATAATTGATTGGTCCCTCCTGATCCCAGAAAATACACAACAGTGTCTTGCGGCCGAAGCGATTCGGCCTTGCGGTCGATTTGGACGGCTGTCCGGGGTCAACATATGATAGATTACGCTTGGAATTCTCAAAATAAATCCATTTTTCATCGCCCGTCACAATACGATGGAGATATGACTTGAGTTTGTAACGGGCAAGCAACATTTCGCACACGATTTTTCGGTTTTCCTGTTGACGGTCCGTTAGCTCGTGTGGTACCCATCTACCGACCTTTATTACATTGCCCATTGCTTTGAGACGACGGGAAACAGTGCTCTGGTCAACATTCAATTGTTCTGCAAGATGTTCTTGCGTTTGGCCATCACCTTCATCGAGTAATGCTTGCAATTCAGCATCTTCAAATTTTTTTGCTGGTCTGCCATGCTCCTCATTTCTCACATCGAAATCACCATTTTGAAACTTTCCAAACCACTTGTAGCACTGCGCACGGCTCAGAGCATTGCCACCATATACTTCTACAAGCATTTGATGCGATTCGGCAGCATTTTTCTTCAGATGGTAACAAAAAATTAATGCTGTCCGCAAATCGTGGTCGGAAGGCATAAAATTCGACATTTTCAACACAGTAAAAAAATACAATGCACGCTGAAACTCGTCCAAATGTAAACTAAACATGAGTATCAAAGGTCAAACCATAAAAAAATCACGTGTCACGGTTTCGTATTGTTTGCATATATGCGTGGCGACATCTGTTAGCAATCGTCTCATTTGATATGCATACACCTGGTATATGTGAGAAAACTAATTAAAAAAAAATTTTAACTGTATATTGTGTAATTGTGAAGCTCGAGAACTTTATTTTCGACATTAATAAAGCTCTGTTTGATCTTTTTTGCTCCTTTGTTATGTTGGTATCTCAAGATTTTCTGTTGTTACGTGTTTACTCACTATAAGAATCGCTATACATCTACGTCCACTTTATGTTTTATAGATATTAGTTTTAACGAAAATTTTGTGTTTTTAGAGTACTTTATTATAAAAATTAAAGAGTACATGGGGAGTAATTTCAAGAACTTTTTAATGTATTATTTTGATTGCTTAACAGAAAGAATTTATTATCTATTATAGATAACTTTCAAAATATATTATTTGTTATTAATCTTTATGTTTAAAATATTTAATTATCTGGTTGATTAATATAAATATATTTGAACTTATAGAAAGTGATAGAAACAGTGAAGAGAGAAGAGAGAGAAAATATATGTGTTAATTCATTTATATTATTTATATGTTTCGGAACGGTTTATAAAAAGTACTTAATAAATATATTATTATGTTTAGATTTCTCGCCTCAAAAAGAGTTCTATCCTAGTCAATACTAAACTCTTTGGAGTGTTAATTCTTTCTTTTTTTTCACGCTGAATAAAAAATTCCTTTTATTAAAGAAATCAGTAGAATTTGGATTTATATTAATGGATTTGTGGGATGTTTTTCCTAATAAAGAATATCTTAATATTTTTTCTATTGTAAACGTACTGGTAATGAGATAACAAATAAAGTCAATGGAAATACCAATCTTAAAAGAAAATACGTAGACGAATTATCAAAAATATATAAGTTTATAACTATATAATGTCGACATTAAAAGTTTGTACTGAATATTTATTTAACAATGGTATTTAAATAGTGTAATTTTTATATGTTATTCGATTTAAAAATATAATGGAAGTTACATGGAAAATTACAGCACATGTCAATTACTCTTGTAAAAACATCTATTTAGATAATTTCAACCCAATTGTGTAGCTTATTTTTTGCAGATATTTTCGAAAAGCTGATGGGGTACTACTAGTTTATGATGTAACAAATATCAACTCATTTTCTAAACTTCCAAAATGGTTAAGTAAACTAAAAGAAATAAATGAAACAGCTCCTATTATAATTGGTAAGTGTATGTTCCTTTCATATTTTCAAAAAAGAGAATAAATATTAACTAAATACAACGTTTTTGTAACCAAACTGAAACTCTTTTCAATAGAAAAAAGAAAGAAATACATGCATAGTAATACATATTTGAGTTATTATGAAAAGACAGTTATAGACAAGTTAGTTACAATACTTGGGATTGTTTTTATCGTTTTAGAACCCTTTTTACTCGTGTTTTTATCATTTTAGTACCTTTTTGCTGTATATATTTCAAAATTGTAATGAATAAATTTGAATGCCTTGAAAATAAACTCTTTTGCAAGAAAATCTAAGCACCAGGAAGGAGTTGTCCGATTGTGATGAAATTTGGAAGGCAAAGACTTTCATGACCGAACATACAAATGATCAAATTTTCAAGGTCAATGAACATGACTGAGTGACTCGCAAAATATGAAACCGATAATAGAGGCGAAAAATTTATCTTTTTCCGTTTTTGCCATTGTAATTCCCGTTTTGCCGTTCTAATGATGACATCATGACGTTTTCGAAGACCGTGAAGGAGGGAAGAGGTTCGTTCTGGGTATCTTCCGTTCCGAACGCAAGTACGTAACCAATCACGCCAAAACGATCGTCATCGCGTGATGTTGGTACTAGTTCATATAGATATCACACCGCCACAACCATATAGTTAATTGAAGGACTTCGAACGAGGTCGCATTGTTGGAATGCGGGAAGCTGGATGGTCATACAGAGCAATAGGTCTTCACCTACGAACGTACTGACACAGCTTTGCACAAGTGTTGATAGCAATGGTTTCTACGAAAAACTTATCGACGAAATGAAGGCCCTAGAAGGCCAAGATGCACAAATACAAGGCAAGATCGGATGATTATTCGACAGGCCCGAACAGCTCCAATGGTATCATTGTCTACTCTTCTACAGCCTCTTCTACCCCCCCCCCCCTCCTCCGTGGTATCTTCCACAATTTCGTGGAACTTGACAAAGGCAAGGCTACGCTCACAGTGGCCTTTCGGAAGCCTGTCTTTGACCCCACAACATCGGTGGAATCGTCTGGAGGGGTGTCGCAGCAGATCATCATGGTTGCTATCAGACTGGCATCACATAGTGTTCAGCAATGAATCCCGCTTTACTCTTTAAGCAGATGACCATCGTGTCTGGAGAGGCCGGGGCCAGCGGTCTCAATCTGCCTTTGTTTTACAAAGGCATACAGCCATAACCACTTGTGTGACGGTGTGGGGTGCTATCTCATACAATAGCAGGTCATCTTCAGTCATCCTCCTTGTACCTTTAACAGCTCATCGATATGTTGACATCATCCTGCGGCTAGTTGTATCTCTTCATGGCACGTTTTCTGGGGGCCAGTTTCCAACAAGATAATGCCAGGCCCTATGCCGCTAGCAAACCTCTGGACTGACTTTTTGTTCCGTTAATACTCGTCCATGGCCAGAAGGTCACCAAACCTTTCAACAATCGAACATGTCTGTGATACGGTAGGGCGCCAGATTCGGGAAACCCAAAATATCGCAGATATATAGCAACAATGGTAAATGCCTGGCAAAATGTATTTACAGGATAACATTAGGAATCCCTATCACTCTTTACCGAGGCGTATGCAAGCATGTATCACCACCAGGGGCGGTTTCACCAACTACTGATTTGACACTCAAGCTGTAATCGGGACCCGTACGACCTGTACGACCTTGCCTTTTTTTTTCCCCTTTTTCTTTCTTTCTTTTTTTTATCATTTTATTATCTGTGTATAATCTGAACACATATTTAGTTTCATTAAAAACAACCACTTCCTTCATGGTGCTTCGATTTTTTTGCAAAAGAGTGTATTCATAAATGGCAAAAACTATTTTGGATGAATATGACAAAATATACATAGTTAATTCATAAATCCATTATCATTGCACCAACTAATCTATAAAAATTGTTTCGAGAACTACAAATAAAATACATTTTTAATTAATTTAAATAATATAATATTCTACTCTGTATTAGTGTATTTTTTTAAATGATGTGTATTTTTATAGTTCCTGTTTTGATTGTTTGATTGTACAAGTATCCCCATAATTTCATTATAGCATTAATTTAATTAAAATTATGCTCCTTCTCACAGTTGGAAACAAAATTGATGAAATTAACCACAAAAACGTGTGTGTAAACGCTGTGAAGGAATTTGCTGATAAGCATAAGTTGGAGTTCATTGAAGCCAGTGCTAAAACTGGAGAAAATGTCGATCAAGTAATACTTCTTTCTATTTTAATTCCTATTTATAGCACGCTTGTTTTATTTACTGATAGGGTTTATCTTTCTGAATAGATAAAAACAACAGAAAACTGAGTAATGCATGTACTTATTTATCTCCAGGTATTTGAGAAACTGGCAACAGAAATTTTGAAATCGACTCCAGTTCATTCCTTACCAACGAATTCTGTGCTTGAAATTCAAAATGAATCGCCAGAATCTGAAGTAATTTCGGTTGGAATTGGACATTACTCCACAAAAGCGCGTCAAACTAATCGAAGAAGAAAACGTCAATTGTACGGTGAAACTCAAACTTATACCAAAAGCAAATGTTGCTGAAGATGCTGTGAATTACAGGAGCACCATAAACAACTCTGTTCTTATCTTTAAGATAGTACCTAAGAAATGTGTTGCTATACTTTTTGTCTGATACGAAAATATATTAACATTTTATGTACGTTCATAATATAAAATAAAGTTTTTATAGTAAGCGCATGTGCAATTAAAGTTTTGAAATGTTTTGTTAAAAAACACAACTCTCTTTTTCTTTGGAGCTCATTTAATATACTGCTTCTTATACATTGTTACGTAAATCAGGGTTCGAGGATTTTATGCTATCAATCTCAAAGAGCAGGGCAGTTCTTCAGAAGCAATTTGTGAAATACATGATACAACTCTAAAATTTGCTTAATAAATCCCAGAATGTCTTCACACCTTCTACAGCATTTAAACACAACTATCAGTGTCTAAAAATACAAATGTGTAATGATTAAGATTATTCTCAAGCTCTCGCTCGATAGTAGCAACCAATCGCTAGTCAACTCTTCAGCGGTTAAAACAATGCTAACTTAACTGCAGCAAGAGGCTCCTATTTATAGCCTGCACGTATATTTCTCGAAAGATCCACTTACGTCATAGATCATCATATTAATAGATTTCTCCAGTAATTTCCAGAAGCATCCATACAGTCGCCAACTTGGTTCTCTATCGCCAACATTTCGCCTAGTTTCCATCGAATTGCTATTGTAATGTAAATAACAGCAATGCTTGCAAATATTACAGTTTTATTATAAAATTAATGCAACGGAAAGTAATATTAACGTATAACACATCCAGATATAAATTATTTACACTATTTTAAGAATTAGCTCGTAATACATATGTTTGCTGTATTAGAACATATGCTCTCACATGAGCAGATTTTCCTCTAAAGCAGCAGTCGCCAACCGGTGGTCCATGGAACACTGATGATCCGCCGAAAACTTGGGGGGGGGGACACGGATTATGCTTTTAAAAAAAATTAAGCTACTACTTTTAGCGAAATTCCTTTTGAATTTAGTGACTTTTTAGATGCTTTTTCTGGTGTTACTATTGACATTTGAACGTGAGAGTTGGCAACCATGTAAATGGACGGCATAGCACTTCAGTTTCTTGATATTGCTTTGTGTTGTTGCCGGTTTATCCTCACTTTTCGTGAAGTTCATTTTCAGTGAGATGGAAATGTAAATAGAGGCGTAAAGAGACAGTATTCTTATAGTGGTCCGTCGTATAATGCTCAATCATACTTGTGGTCCATGAAGTTCTAAAGATTGGCGACTGCTGCTCTAAAATGCTAAAAAGTGAGTAAGTGCGTATTAACATCATGCTATAAAGCAACACAAAGACAGTTGACAACCGACACCACGCCAAATAGAGGATTTAAAATCTTGATAGATTCAACACTCATAAGCCCCTTTGTAGGGAGGACCTTCAGTTTCACTAGGGCTCGAACTCACGACACACTGGCCCCAAACTCGGGAAAATGACCATTAGGCTATCACAATCACTAAAATGTTCAAATGGAGTAAATGATTCAAACATATTGGTAAACTTGAATCTGGCATTTTATATCGCACGAGCACATCTTTTGACAGTATCTACATTTTACTTTAATCCCCTAAGTGCTTCTCAAACTTTTAATATTTGCGACCGAATATTCAATCATAATTTTCATCACGTCCCCCTCCATACTTTAACAATATATTTAATTTTCTATAATACACTTTGACGCCAAAGCTACAATGCGACTTTAAGCACTTAAGTACCATCGGCGTACATAAACGTCTTGCTAATTCAAAGCGTAAAGTTCCTCGGACGTATATATAGTACGTCTTTCCGAAGTACGATCTCTTTTGTGCTTTCCATAAAATTATTCCGAAGGCTTTAAAATGCAGCAAAAGTACCATGACAGTGTTTGCGAAGGATTTACTTATTTTAGAGGATTTGCTTATTCATTCCCCCCCCCCCCCCAATACATCGTATATGCGTTCCTAAATGGAAAACGGTGGCTTTGGGGAGCGAATCGCAGAACTTGTAATCGGCATTGAAGGGATTAATTATAAACCGTACCGTAAAAATTATCAAAATAAATGTTAATTTTTGCATACAATTTTTTTTTGTGACACACAAGCCCATAGAGTCACTGGAAATTATTAAACTTGTTTTTAACTTAGTATTGTTAAATTTAATGTTAAATTAAATACACTGCGCACAGTACTGGAAAATTAAAAAGTGTATTATATTAGTGTATTAGTTTTTATTTTTATTTTGTAAGAATGTATTTGTTTGTTTATTTTTAAGGAATTAATAATTTTTTAAAATAATCTTTTGTTTTCGACTTTTAAATATGTTCGCGCCCCCGTCCTAGGGGTATCACGTCCCCCTAATGGGGCGCGCCCCACAGTTTGAGAAGCGATGCCCTACTCGTTTGCGTACGGGCTACCAAAAGCGGGCCACAACCACAGTAACTGATATTTCCTTCTCTCTATCTTTGATTTGCAAATATTTTAAAATCTTATCGTGAGATTATTAGTGCTAGTGTTTTAAAGAGATGCTGTTTAAGGCTGTTTTCGCCATATACACAAGAGCGTGAACTTTACGCGGAGCACATTTTCGGACAGAAAAAAAATGCCTCAATTTTCATAAAACTTTATGACCTCGTAACTCATGCATTTGTTTATAATATACTGTTTTTAAATTTTCGAAATATTTCATAAATAATTTGTTTTTTGTCTTTTAACATGTGAAAAGAAAGCTCGTTTAGCACTATAGTATAGGAGAAAAAATGCGAAACACATATTTTATAAAAGAAAAAAATGTGCCAACTCGGGTAAAAAAAATGAGTAGTGTGATGAAATAAGTGATTCTCTACAGGATAGTGAGGCCAGAATATAATATTAATGTTTGAGTACTTTTATATCCGAAAAAATATTCCGAATTTGGGTCCTATTCTTTAACATTAGCCGAAAACAGCCTTAACAGAGGCTTCACCACAAAGAACATATCGGATGAGAGTAATGGGCTTGATTCATGAAGTCACATGATAAAAACAAACACGTGTTTTCCATAGAATTCAAAACAAACATTAAACTAATTGTGCTTGTTCTATTTGTAAAACTCAAATAAAATTTCAAATTTCATATTTGGTTAAAGATGTTTAAATGTTAGGGAAAAAAACTTCATCAAAAAGATTTTTTTAAATTAAAAAAAGTGGTATTTTATGCTTATATTTTTAAATAAAATGCATTTTGTATACATATGTACTTTTTAAGAGAAAGTTTCTGCAAAGAGCAAAACTTGGCAACACCGGAGCGCGTGAACTGATTAGTTGGAAGCACAAGAGATAGTTTTTATCGTGTGACTATGACGTCACATGAGTTTTTGAAATGATTGGCTAGAATCACGTGGCTTTCACTATCATGTGACTATAACGTCACATGAATCAACCTCATTGAAGGCAGGAATTTAAATTCTTTAAAATATTCGATAAAGAACATGGGTTGGCACAGCAGGCCCGCTTTTCCTCTTAGGCACGCTAGACACATGCCTAGGACGCAAAAAATTTGGAGGGTGAAAAAAAGAGAAAAAATTAATATTACAGAGAGAGAGAACGTACAACCGCCTGGTATTTATTAAAATGTCAATTATTCTTTTTCATTTTTATACATCTAAATTATCAAATGTTCGTTCCGTGATCGGCCGAGTGAGTGAGTGAATATTAACGTCGCACTGTTCAGCTGCACGAGGGCTTTTGGCGACGGACCACGTAATTTTGAACCATGGTCAAGTGACGTGGAACCGTTATCGGCCGAATTATTACGTAAATCGCTTTGCTTTTCTTCCCCAAGTCATATATTTCATCTCTACTGTTATTAAATTGCTCTGAAAACTCAAAATAAAATCTTTATTGCGGTTTTTCTCAAACTGTGGGGCGCACCCCCTTGGAGAGCGAGATAACCCTACTTTTTGGGGGGGAAGGGGGCGAGCATATGGCGAAAAATTGAACATAAAAAATTTAAAATAACTATCAATTTCATAAAATAATTTACAATTTAAATTAATAACCAAGTATAATGTACATTCTTATATAATAAAACAGAAAATACACACACACACACTGATATAATATACACTACTTATAAATGTATCAGTATTGTACAAAGTATTTCATAGTTTATCCATATTTAATTAAAAACAAGTTTAGTAAATGCTAGTGACTCCCCTGAGATTGTCATATACAAAATTATTCACCAAACTTAATATTTATCTTGATAATTAGTGCGGTTTATAATGAAAGAGTCGTATTGTATTGTATTTTTGCCATCAAAGTACATTATAATTGCATTCAATACATTGTTATTGTAAGAAGAGGAGCAGGATGAAAATTATGACTGAAAATTGGATCGCAAATACTGAAAGTTTGGAAAAAGCACTGCTTTATCACAATCTACAACACTCTTTTTGGTACCAAGAAAATTCCTTTAGATTCTAAGCAGGATATCTATACGCAAGGACGGAGGGCTCAATTCCCCCGCCACCCATTCTCATAGACCAGCAGATTTTTAATCTTTAGCATAAAGATTACGCCTCAACACTTTTTATGACTTTAAAAAAAAAAAAATTAATTCCCCCCCTCCCCCTTATAAAAAATTATGCGTACTCCCAGCTTAAACTAAGCTGCAGTTTACTAGTTTTATTATTAAATTATCGTGTTAATAAGAACAATTTTTTTTCCCTTCATTATCAGAATTTTCTTTATTTCTTTTTTTTTTTTTTTTTTTTTTTTTGCACAATACCTTTTTTTTTCATAGCTGTAGAATATTTAAAAAAAAAAAATCAACCGATGTACAACAATTCTTCGAACATTGTACAAAATATCTTAAATATAAGCCAATACATTAGACAAAAAGTGAAAAAAATTACAAACAATTGTTAATGTACTTTATGTACATTATTTAACAGTACGTACTCTACATTAACTTTTACGAAAAAAAAAAGAATTCATGTCAAGCATTATATCTGTACAATATTTTAAAAAAAAAAGAGTTGAATAGCAATACTTAAAAAATAATACAATCTTCTGTAAGGTATGAATATGATGTAACTTTCAAACATACAAAGATCAAAAAATATTCCTACATAAGTATTATTGCATAAATTTTCATTAAATTTGAAAAACTTTTTATGTATAAACCTACAAACATTGCCAAACAATTTAACCAAATGACAAAAAAATTGTAAAATTAACATTTTAGATATTCCTCTAACAATCATACTGAAGAGTATTTTAATGAATAACAATAAGAAAAAAAAATATATTTTTGAAACATTCACAGTAAAATCACGTTGTTTTGTAATTATCAAAACTTTCTATGTAAACATTAATTTAAAGGCAGAAAATTTGCAAGTTTATAGAAGAGTAACTGAGTACCTGTATTATATATTTTGTACAGTTCAATTTAGTATGAGTATTCAGACGAAAATAGGAGAAAAAAATGTCTTTGCTGAGTTTGTACCATGTGCAACCCATTCCTTAAACTAAGATGGTTGTTTAGTTGAGGAAAAAGCCTGCGCTGAAGCTATTGTATTATTTTATTTTGTACAAGGATTTTACAGGGGTTTTTTCCGTCATCTATTTTAGATGGAATGTATTAAGAGATTATGTATGAAGAAGCAATAAACAAAAGTTGAAAAGTGAACATAGATTTCTTATGTTGAAATCGTTGAGGGAAACTTAGATGGTCTACATGGGCAGACGTTCTCAGAGCTCAAGTTACAAGTCGTATCGAAATCAAGAACGCCCTTGAAGATTTAATTGAAGACAATAATCAGACACCTGTGACTCGCGAGTTACATCTGAAGGATTCCACAAAACACACTAGAAAGTTTTCAGACTACTTTATTAATGGTGATTTGGGACGAAATCTTACAAAGGGTGGACAAAACCAGTGAGATACTGCAAAGGGAACATCTTAATTTCCTTTGCGCTACTGGTGTGTTACAGACGTTATATTTATTAATACCTGAAAAAAGATCCAGAATTTGATGATTACGATGCAAGAGCAGTGCAACTAGCTAATGTGCCTGAGCCCAAATATGAAAAAAAATCAGAAAAAGAAAAAAATTTTCAGATGAGAAAAGAGGCCCAGATTTTGTGAGAGAATGTCTCCAAGGCAGAGATTTCGAGCTGGAGTTTTCTTACCAATTATTAACAATTTAGTAGCGCAGTTAAGCAAAAGAAGGGATTGCCACGAAGTTCTCAACACAAGATTCGAAATCTTCAGAAATCTTCATGTAAATGAGCTAGAAGTCACAAAACAGGCGAAATACTTGGCTCAAAGGTACTCCAGAGACATCGATAAAGAACAATTTGGGCAAGAGTGTCAACATTTCAAAATGTATATGAAGGCGGAAATAACAACAAAAACAACAACAGGAATCTTTTCCTACATCAAGAAAAACAAGTTGGAAAGTACCTTCCCAAATTTAGAAGTCGAAATGAGTATTTACTTGACTCTTCCTGTGACAAACTGTACAGCAGAGAGAAGCTTTTCTGCCTTTAAGGTATCCGACTACGTTCGGGGAACCATGATTTTAAAAAAGCGCATAAATGTATAAATTTCATGATATTTAGTGTCACTTAGATTAGAATACATGTATAAAATTGCTTTATTGACATTATGACAAAAAAAATTATTTAAATACAATATTTTGGCAAAAAATTAACTTAGAATAACCTTTGTTCCAAATGTTCTCCTTTTGTAAAAAATGCTTCTATTGTATTAATATTTTGCCTGTATATAGCTCAGACCTCTGTATAGAGGCTCAACTAGAATTTTTGAAATGCATAACTTGGAAGTCGGTTTATCCATGTTTTACGAAAACAGAAGGGAGATATTTTAAGAAAATACGCCGATAATTATTTCAAATGGTTGTAACTGAAAATAATGTGAATTTTTCAAAAATCATAGTTGAGCCTCTGTACAAAGGTCTGAGCTATATACAGGCAAAATATTAATACAATAGAAGCATTTTTTACAAAAGGAGAACATTTGGAAAAAAGGTTATTCTAAGTTAATTTTTTGCCAAAATATTGTATTTAAATAATTTTTTTTGTCATAATGTCCTTAAAACAATTTTATACATGTATTCTAATCTAAGTGACACTAAATATTAGGAAAATTATACATTTATGTGCTTTTTTAAAATCATGGTTCCGAACGTAGTCCGATACCTTAAGAGAATTAAGACGGACATGAGAACTACTATGGAAAATAAGGAGCTTAATAGTTTAATGTTGCTATGCATTCAAAATGATATAACAATGGAAATTGATTATAATGATATCATTAATGATTTTGCAATAATGAAAGCTCGAAGAAAACCTAGTACAATGACTGTAACTCAACTGTTAAGATGTCTAAAAGTAAAAGATAGTAAGATAATTAACAAGATGAATGATATATATATATATATATATAAACAAGATAAAAAGTTGATAATTAATAAGTTCATACAATAATGAATACTCTATACTGTAATTTCATATGATTTTATTAATTTACTGTATTTTTTTATCAAAGGAAGGGGGGAAGGTCCATAATGCCAAAATATATGAAATGAACAAGAGTGACCAAACCGTGTCACTCTCTTTCCTTATGGCTGCCAGTCCGTGACGCGGCGGGTCCATAGGTGGTGGATAATGGAAGAACTCTCTTCATTAAGAAGACAAAGAAAGAGTATGTAAGTTAAGGGAAAATCCCTCCCGAACCAAAGCTGGTAAGGTAAGAACTAAAGGAGGAGGTGCTCTGGATATATTGGAAGGGGGCGCAGGAATTTGAAGTGCCTAGGCCGCCGTGGAGGTTAAAAAAGACCCTGACTTAGAGAGGTTTACAAGATATAAATAAAATAAATCAAAGAAACTATTTAAAAATTTAGAGATTTCTAAGCTCAATTCGGGTAAAAGTTTATAAACTTTTTAAGGAAATGCATTACATAAAGAGAAAGAACATTTCATCAACATAATTTCACTTTTTCTGAATTTTATAGTTTAAATGTATTTATTTTTTAAAAGTAGTCGACAATAAAAAAAATTGTAATCTTTGAGATTTATTTTCATATATTTTCAATATGATATTTTCCAACTTCGAAATTCTTTCAATTTTTTAAAACTACCTCAGCGATGTTTTATTTTTTTCTTTATTAAATCAACTCTAAAAATAATTATAAAAATACTTTTTTTCTTTAAGAAAAGCATTTTTATTCTTTCATACATGTATGTAAAATAAATTTTTGTTATATATGTAAAATAAGTTACTCATATTTTTTTCTCTAAATAAGTTATACAGTTTGAAATTATATGATGTCAAAATTATTTTCAATGAAAATTAGAGGATTTCTGTTTTTAAAATTTTTAATTTAATAATTAATCTGGCTTGAACTAAAGTAAAAAGAACAAAAATCAGTATTTTAGGTATTAAAATTTAATGTGCCTACCCTTAAAGGATATATTAAAATTTATTTGTTTTTTAGGTAACTGCCTACTTTGAAAATATCGTTTTTCGTTTACATAAGGCTTTTTTTTTATTTCAAAATCTTATAGATTGAACAATTTTCTTTCCAAAACAGTTTTTCTTTTCCTTTACTCGAAATAGAAATAAAGTTATAGTGATTTTAAAAAAAATATATATGCAAAAGGGCAGTAAGATAAAACTTTAATGCGTTTTTCTCAAAATTATGCTTTCGAAAGAAACGTTTTACCAGATACATGATATTGTTACGTAGATCCGAGGGTTCGAGGATTTTATGCAAAACAGTTACCAAGAAAATAAACAATTCTTTAAGAGCAATGCCAATTTATAATCAAAAATCCAATCCTTTAAATACGGGATTCAGCAGCGATATTCACAGAGTAAATATCCAAAGGTCTTCACACCTTCAACACAGCAATCAAACACAATAACAGTGTTTAAAAATACACGTAAGTAAAGATTATTCACAAGCACAGCCGAGCTAATCAAAACAATCCTCACTACTCGCTGGTTTAATCCAGACTCCTCGCCGTATCGGCGAGCATCTTTTATATAGGCGCGACAGAAACTTCCAGAAATATAACAGCTCGTGTCATTGAACGTGACGCTAGTAGAGAGATCTACTACTTTCTAGAAGATTCCCGACGGTTCCGAACTCGCCAACATGGTCGCCGATGACGCCAAAATGGTCACCAAAATGGTCGCCAAAAATTATCCCAACTTGGCTCTACCACCAAGATTTCGCCAAGTTCTCATTGGATCGCCATTATAACGTAAGGGTCGGCATTGCTTGTGTGAATGGTACAATTTTAACATGAAATAAACATAACATAGAGTAATATAAATGCATTAAACACTCAAATACAAATTATTTACACGAAATTCGTAACAATATCTTAAGAACCAGATAACGTTTTCAAATTTTGTGGGAATGTTTATTATTTTTTACAAAGTGGACCATAAGTTTTGTTGTAGGTTAAATATTTTTTCATTTAGGGTAGTTTTTATAAAGAAAAAACTTAAAAAATATCAAAATTTTCATATTATTATGTATAATTGTCTGTAATTTTTTTGTATTTTAATATTGCTCTTAGATTTTGGTTCATTTTGAAGAGCACCGTAATATGTATTTTGTGTATAATGAAAATTATGATAATTGCATTAGAAATTTTTATACAGTGTGCGACATAGCCATCCTGTGATGACTATGTCGTTCCGGTTCCGCGTAAGCTAGAGGTGTGGGATTATCAAAATGATGAGACATAGTAGTACTTAATACAACTTTTATTAAGAATAATTTATATTACTTAATTCTAATTTGACAACTATATTTAAAGTGAGAGTTAACACCTAATTAAACCTTGTATTTAAGTCAGATCACGCAACTAGATCCTTTATCTTAATTATAGTTAATAAACCGATTCATCTAAATACCTATGTCAAATATTACCTTTTGCAGATCTCCTTCCTTCACCTATAGAGAGATATTTATAATTCACTTTATATATGAAGATTCCAACTTCTTTATATTGGGTTTCTATTCCTTCCAAAGCTATCGGACTGCTAACTCTTGATCTGAAAGATTCCACACTAAGCTATCTCTAAACTTGCCGCGCTATTGATCAGAATGATTCCACACTAAACTATCTCTAAGCTTGCCGCTCTGTATATTATCATCAAAGCTTCTATCCTTTTATAGTATATCTCATTTACATATTATCTTCGTTTATCTTCTTGGTATTGGGTTGGAAAAGTTTTGCCATTAATCGTGGCCGTCAAAGAACATAGGAGTTATGTTAGCAGAAGGACGCGAGAGACGTCACAAGTGTTACCCGTTTTAGTAAAAATTTGGTAAAATTTCTTTGAAAACAACCTATTTTTCTAAAAGTACAATATTTATTTAAAGAATTTTATGTATTTACATATTTTTTCTTATTTTTCTTCCTAAAAACACTGAATTTGTTTCAAAAATTTGTTTTTATAAAAAAAATTGGGTCCGAAGGTAGAAAAATGATATAAACGCATCATAAATTCGCAATATAATTCAAGAAATATTTGATTACTAATAAAGACGAAATTGTACATCTACGGGGAATTTTAAAATTTAGAATGTACAAATGTTCATAAAAGGAATTTTAAGAAATAACTCTTTTATCTTTGCAAAACTACAAAACTGAATGTTTTAGTCAGTGTCGTATTATATTTATTCCCACATCATAGTAAAAATAATAATAATAATAATAATAATAATAATAGCATTAGATTTAGATTTATTTATACGATACAAACATTAAAAACATGATTAATACCATTTGATATGTTTCAGAACTTAAAATAAGACACTTTCGTATTTCTTTTGAAAAAATCTCATTGATTTAAATGTTTTAATTGGAATACCATGTATAATATCAAGTAACATATCATCGAACATTCTGCCGTATATAATAAAAAGGGACTGACGTATTCTTTAATTTTAGGAATTGGAGCCTCAACAGATTTAAGGGGATATGCATGTTAAATCTACCATGGCTCAATGTCCTTCCATTGGTGTGATGTGATTGTTAAGAGAAGGAATGCCATCTCAGGTTTCTTTCTCATCACTTGACCGAGGTTCAAAACTACGAGGTCACCAATAGCCCTCGTGCTGCTTTATAGTGTGACGTTAATATAACTCTCACTCTCCTGATAGATTTAACGTACATCAGCCCCTCTACACACTTGATTCTGTTTTTTCTAAAAGGAAAGGGCAGCTTTTCAAAGTTTACTTTTCTTTCAGAAAAATAGCCTCTATATACAGCGAATTATCTCAGAAATCTATATCAAGCATATGTATCATGTGGAGATGTGAACAATTTAATCAAGTATTCAGTGTAGTTTTAATTTTGTTATATTTGGCTTAAAATGACTCATGTCATATTAAAAGCACATTTTGTTGCTTTCGTTACAGTTTCCGTTCAATATTGAAGATAGGATACAGCTTAAATCAATCAATCAGATCTAATATTAATGTACTCGCAACCGTATCTATTATTTAAACAACCGTCATCTATCACGTTGGTTGTGTTAAAGTGTCCACACACACACACACACACACACACATCACTTTGCTTATCCAAAAATCTAGTTAATTATAGATTATCTGGTCTTTTTTTTTTATATAATTAACTATACGATTATTTTGATTTTTTTTTTATAAATTTCGGTAATGTTAATTGTACTTCGTTCTATAAATAAGATTCTGTGCAAGCGAATTATTCTCTTGAGAACCATGAATAAAGCGTCTGCCAGCAGTTATTTAGTTGAAAACCCTAAATATTCTTTTTTGAAGGAATTGGGTCTCGAGAAAAAAAATATGGGAGTTTTTAATGGTAGATGGACTGGAAATGGAGATGTTAGTATTTTGCTTATGTATAAATCTAAATATATGAGTGCTTAAAAATTTTTAAGAGCATTAATATACTTGTATATTTGTAAAATTATATGTGACCAATATATAGTACTTTCATAATTTTTGTAAAATACTTTTTAATGCAATAATCAGTGATTAATATTTATATCAGAATGTGTACTTCATTTCTGGTTGATTTAAATTATTTACTTTTCATTTATTTAATCATGTCTTTTCTTTCAGTGATCAATAATTAATGTACTGATTTGTGTGCTGCTTTAGGTTCATATACACAATATTTTAAATGAAACAATTTTTTATGTTGAATGAAATTTTAAATTTTGAAGCTTATTTTTTGAAAATATTAACAGTTTGAATCTAAGCTCCACTCCAAATTTTCAACATGTTTTTGTGAAAAAATCAAATAATGTAAAAGGGTTTATCAATATGCAATATTTATGAAACCAAAAAAAATTAAAATAAGAACTTATAAGAGTGAATAATTAATTTATTATATCAATATTAAAAACTTGGATACATACATGAACCTGCAATTGCTTTAGCTATCAGTATTATGCTCAATTTTTCTTTTTGCAAATATGTCTGCCTTCAATTCTAAGCCTCAACTATTTTCAATAGCATTAACATTGGGAAAGAAGTGCAGCTTAGATTTGAATAAATATGGTATTTAATGAAAAAAAATACAAAAAGCTAAATTACTGAATTGTGTAAATGTATTTAAAGAAAACGGCTCAAATGTAGTATTATGGGGGGGGGGGCACTTTGGGTTTAGCAATTTTTCTTCGGGTTTGGCGTTTTTTATCTAAATGTCATAGTGAGATATCGAATTCATTCTAAAATAAATAATTTCGAAAAAAGTACCTTGGCGACCTCTTTTAGTCGCCAAAAAAAGAAAAGGACAGTGCCAAGTGGCCCCCTTACTACACTTTAACTAAGAAAACCATTATATGTGTTAATAAATCTATTAATACCTTAAAATGTTTACTTTAGTGAAGTTGATTTCTTTAATAGTCATATCTTAAACTACTAAACAAAAAAAGAAAAACTGATATTTAGAGGGGTTGGGAAGGAGAATGATTTAATTTTTTATAGATATCTCTCTCTCTCTCGTAGTTGCTATCTGATGTCTTTAAATATAACATGTATTTATATTTTAATTGTATTTTGTATATTATTATGGAATAAACAGTTCAATGTTTGTTCATATTTTATAAAAGTTATACTTGATTATGCTTGAAAACTGTAATTTTGATTACAGAAAAATATATTATTTTAAGCAATTTAATGTAATTTTTTTTAGATTGTGACTTCAGTCTGTCCAACTGATAATACACCTATAGCTGATATTGTTCAAGGTAATTTAAATGACTATGAAGATACCATAAACAGATTGCAAACTGCTTGGCAAACATGGGCTGATATTCCTGCTCCACAAAGGGGAGAAATTGTACGCCAAATTGGAGACGCATTAAGACAGAAAAAGTCTGCACTTGGTCAACTAGTTTCCTTAGAAATGGGGAAAGTATTACTAGAAGGTGAAGGAGAAGTAAGGAAATATTAGTTATTATATTCTGCAAACAAAATCTTAATTTTTAAAAATTTGTCTTACTCTGGCCATTTAATAATATCGTAAAACAATTTTATAGATATTCTCTTTTTCTTTTTTACTAAGATAAAAAACTTTTTAAAAATATATAAATTGATTGTTAAGGTTTTTCTAACTTTGGCATTCAAGTTTTCTCTTAGCAATTTTCTAAAATTCATTTTGTTCGGGAGGAAAAGCAGGTTTTAAAAGAAGTTAAATATTTTATGCAGTATAAGGATTGTAGAGTTGATACTATGATTGGTATTAGAAAAATTACGTTATTATTTACTTTAGTTTGAAATTGACACGGACAATCAAAGTATAATAATGAGATAATTACCTTCATTGTCATGTAACATGTCTAATGTGGTACAAGTTTTTCTGTACCCTCCAAGAAATGCAAGGTTTGGTAATGTATCAATTTCTCCTTAGCATCATGCATCACTTGATTGTAAAAAAAGGCTTTCAGATTTAAGCCTTTAAGAGGTCAAACACATATTAATCACAAGATGATGGGTTAGAGTTGTGAGGCAATAGATTGGAATTATTGGATCCAACATTTCCCTGTGAAAAGAGTGTAGAGTGTCCTGTGTTGTATTGACCATGTAGTCTTGCATAGGGTCACCGAAGCAAAATCTCATCTCATAACAATTGGTTTTTGCTTTTATTGGCCTTCAAAGGTTCTGGAAAGTGTTGCAATATCGTTGAGCATTGATTATGTCATTGTCAAGCATTCATTACATCACCTGTTTCCATATCTCACTATTTGCAATAGACTAATGTAATTTTGTCTCTCTACTCTTTTTGCAGAAGTTCTTTTTTTAAATATTATATGTTCTTGTTAATGTATATTTTTTCTGGTATTTCCTGTCTATCTTGGAGGATAGTTTTGTAGCTCTAAACCTTTTTGTGAATTTGATCCTCCTGAACAAATATAAACATCAGTAATATGTGGATATAAAAAAATAGGCTCAATATGACTTATACAACTATTGCAGATAGTTTATCCTTCTTTAGATCAAGTTATCACAGATGACTCTCCTTTTCTGACTTTTCTTTTTCACAAATTCAAAATGGTGACACGATGTTTCATTCATAGCTATAGTCGGCTTTAAGAATAGTCTTATCTTCCTCAAACCTGATCAAATATTCCTATCATATTTTCATGCGACAGATTTTGTGTGAAGGTGTTTTATTGCAAAAGTATTGGGACAAACTTTGAGTACTAGCATTTCAATATCTCAGTTATCTGTGCATGATTGTGTATGATTTCCATGCTTATGTTTTATGTTTCTAGCAGTGTTTGTACAGATCTGCATCAACTCTCCTTCATCATGTCCACTTGAGAAACAGTTTCAACATCAGTTATAGGGCCTCTTGTCCATTGTATAGTAGATCTGTTTTACTTTGTTGTCACTCTGAAATTAGGTTCACATGACTTTCTCGTACATACTCACTGTCATTCCTTTGCACAAAAATTAAATGATACCATGCTGTATTTGCTTAAATATATTCATTACATATCTCTGCTGTTCCATTTGGGTGTTGTGTTAAGTGAAGTTGTATCTGTAAATTATGTTTCTGTAGAATTTTTTTCTCATCCTCAACTTAGCTACCTTGCTGTTTCTTGGTTAACTGACAAATATTCCTGATGTTGAAGGTTTTGTATGTGTTTCACTTGAATAATTCTTTTGATTAGGTATATCATACATGTTTTAAGCAATGAAATATGATCAAAGAGTTAAGTCGTATTGTAAAAAATGCGAATGATTATTCCAAATTAGAAGAAATCTTGGAGAAAGAAAGGTTTGTCATAGAAAAGCTTTTTACATGTTACAAAAAATTTTTGTATGCATAATTTTGAAGAAATTTTCTGCAATTTATTAGTAATCATCTGAAAGCTGTCTCTCACACACAAAAACAATGCAAAAGCTGTGAATTTTAGAAGTTCAAAAACAAATTAAATGAATCTTTCCTCTAAAAGTCCTATTGTAAAATATTTGTATACCTAAATCTTACATTAGTAATTGAGTTTCAAATATATAAGCATAACATTTAATTGAAGCATTTGAAACAAGAGTGCTATGAAAAAAAGGCAGGCTGTGCAGAAAGTTATTGTTTTTGTTTACCTACAAAAATGTTTTTTTTAGAAAAAGTTTTTTTTATGGCAGAGTTATGATATTATGGCAACTTTTTAGAACTGATATTGAAAAAGGTTTTAAGATTTGTGTAACTCAATTTCTCTTATTTTTGTATCCAAATTAATGGAAGACTTGACTTTTGGATTACTAAAGATGAAAATTAAATAGTAATACAAAATCTTATATAATACATAAGAAATTATATAAGATTTAAACATTAATTAACTCATGTCTACTGTATTAGATTCAAATTATAGTGTAATATGAAGAACTACTGGCAGCTATGCCTTCAGTAATTTTTATACTACTCGTTAAAAAAACACTACGTAATAGCAAATCAAAAGAAAATTTAATTTTTGCTTGCAATTGATTTTACTGCCATTTAAAAATTATAAATATAGCATGATTTAGATGGTTTTTCAAATGGCATTTTGGTGGATATCGATCAAATAAGAAGGCAGTCATTAATTGTAGTTTAATGTTTATACTTAATTAAGTTACTCAACTAATCTTTAAGTACTCCAAGCAAGCCATGATTAAAGCATTTCAAAACATGCATACAGTATGCAGCAATCATCAGCAGAGAGTCAAGGGGAAGTGTGTGCACATGGGGGCAAAATTAAGGGTATTCCCAGGTTTCTGTCAGTGGCAGAGTTAAAAAATAAAGTAAAAGTACTTTATTTTTTAGAAGGTTGATTGAGCATTAACAAAATGAACATACATGGTGTTGTGGATTCATTATAATTTTAATAATTTGTTTAACAATTTTCCCGTTACAATTTTATTATAAGAGTTATGTATGTATTCTGTCAGTTAATAAACTTATCATAATTTAGATTTTTGTTGTAAAATGCTTGTGACTTCATTAGAACTATCTTAAAACAAAATTGTCATTAGGACTGCTCCAATACTAAAATTATATTATAGGTACAAGAATACATTGATATTTGTGATTATGCTACTGGTTTGTCAAGAATGATTGAAGGTAAAGTGCTCCCATCTGAAAGACCTGGACATGCATTGCTAGAAATGTGGAATCCTCTTGGAGTTATTGGTATTATTTCAGCATTCAACTTCCCTGTAGCAGTTTATGGTTGGAATAATGCAATTGCTATGGTATGTGGAAATACTATGTTGTGGAAAGGGGCTCCATCCACTAATCTCTGTAGCATTGCTGTTATTAAAATTATTTCTTCAGTTTTGAAAGTAAGTTACACTTTTGTATAATTATATTAATTTTTGATTATATCCCCTATTAAACTTTTTAGTTTGATTTCTGTATGTTTGCCAATAAGCTAGGCAACCCAAAAGTCCATTAATATTTGTAAATTAAATAATTTATGGAGTAATATTGGTAGAGGTAAAAATTGACACACACTTTCTTAAAATGACATTATATTTAATTGAAAAAAAAAGCACATAGAAATGGTCACCCACATCAATTGTAATTGGATCCTTTTTCTTCAGATAAATGCGTAATTCTACTTTTTGCAAATTGTCTACATGACTGGTGCGAGGTACGCCAATGTGTTATAGAATCGCATCATCCCTTTCTGGGCTGATAAATATATGCTGGAAGGTACACTTGTCACTTATTTTGTGTAATGAATGCTTAAAATAATGTAAATAATTTATATCTGGATGTGTAATATGTCAATATTACTTTCTGTTGTATTTATTTTATGTTGAAATTGTAATATTCACAAGCAATTCTGTTCCTTACGTTATAATAGTGATTCAATAGAAACTTGGTAAAATGTTGTGATGGTTTCAAGTTGGTATCATTTTTGGTGATTTGATATCCATATGGATGCTACTGGAGAAATAAATCTATTAATATCATTATCTATGGCATAAGTGGATCTTTTCTTGAAAGATCTCTGCAGCCTATAAATAGGGGCTTGCCAAAATTGAGTTAGTATTGTTCTGACCATTGAAAAATGAGTATTGTCTTAAGCTGTTTTGAGTTGCTTCGATTGAGTAATTGCTTGAGAATACATTAAGTATTTGTATTTCTAGATACTAATAGTTGTGTCTGAGTGCTGTAGAAGATGTGAAGCTATGGGATTTATTTTGCAAAATTTTACTGTTGTATCTTGCATTTCTAAGATCTCATCACTCCTGAAGAACTATCTTGCTCTTTGCGATTGATAGTATAAAATCCTTGAACCCTGATCTACATAAACACACTTTTATGCAGGAGGATGTTTCACCCCATAGCACTATCTCTTCATCTCTTCTGCACATCGTTTTGTGAGGATTACATGCTGAGATGCTTCATACATAACCTCTCGAGTCCTCAGACTTCAATTCAAGTGATTATTGGTTGTGGCATGACCTGAAATCGTAAGTCTTGCGAGATCATCTGACCTCAATAGGGATGATAAAGGGCAGTATCCCTTGACTACTGGTATTGTTGATGAATGACAGCCAACATGTAAAACCTTTGTTATCAAGAGCATCATTTATTGCTAAAAAAACCATTATACTAATTATTGCTTATCACATAAAATGTCATCTGTTGGCCATTTTTTGCTCTTTTTTTTTACCTATAAAACCCATATCGTTTTAAGCATGTGTATCTATTTTATCTCTGTATCAACATTATTCCTTGAATAATTGAATTTGTAAATGTTGTCAAACTTTTGGGTCACTTGGTATAGTTGAATTGGATGAAACTTATAGAATCATGCGGTTTTGAAATTTTGATGACAGAACTATGACAATAATTTCTTAAATAAGAATCATATTAGAAAATATCATTGTTTATTGATTTTAATTTTTTTTCTTTGAGTATGATGTACGAAGCTGTGTGTGTTGTGAATAAAATTATGTGTAAAAATATTTTTACTTCAAATATTTCATTTTCCTTTTATCAATTCATTAAGGTACTTCATCAAATTACCCATCATATAAGTTAAAATTATCATAACATATTTTCAAAAATGCATTTAATTCTTGATTAATATATGTTTGATATGATTTTTTTAAAATTTCTGAATTCATGTAATTTTTTGTATACAAAGTATATTTGAACTCTCACCTAATCTGAATTGAACTGACAAATTTGATTTACATGTTTGACTTTTCATTCTAAAGTAATAAAAAAATATTTTAATTGAATACTTTCATAAAAGATAATATTGATAACAGTAATTTATGCTATTGATAAAAGTAATTTATGAAGAAGAAATACTTCTAAAAAAAGATAATTTTTTCTCTTTGTATCCTTAAATTTGTACATCACTGCTTTTAAAAAAACATGTTTGTATAAATATGTGGTATATTAAAATAATTTTTTTTTAAATGTTTCCTCAGAAAAATGAGCTTCCTGAAGAAATATGCTCATTGGTATGTGGAGGTGCAGATATTGGATCAGCCATGGCAAAAGATACAAGGCTTCCCTTGTTGTCTTTTACTGGAAGCACCAATGTTGGACTACAAGTAGCTATTGAAGTCCAGAAAAGATTTGGAAAATGTCTTTTGGAATTGGGCGGAAATAATGCTATCATTGTATCTGATGATGCTGATTTGGACATGGTTATTCAGTCAGCTGTATTTGCTTGTGTTGGAACTGCAGGACAGAGATGCACCACAACTAGAAGATTGATTGTGCATGAAAAGGTATTTAATAAGTAGTTTCATTAACATTTTCATATTATAATAAAAAAGGTACTTTCATACTTTGGCAACCCCAATTTCCCAAATGTCATAGGCAACCGTGTGCTTTGTTTCATATTTCTTCGCTTGCTGCCATAAGGCAAGCTTGAAACCTAAAATGCAACACATTAATAAATAATAAAATTTAATAGTAATGCAATAATAATTATATATAACATCATAATTAAATTATAAAAATTAAATTATTATTTTCTTTTTATAGATTATTATTTACTTATAATTACCTATTATTTTTCTCATAGTATTTTTTCACTACATGCTTCATATTCCTGCTAACATATTCTGCTTTTAGAATTGAGGCTATTTTATTCAATGTTTTCCAGTATGATTGTGATAGTACGTATTGTCATCAATATGATTTTGATAGTATGTATTGTCACCAATATAATGATGGTAGTGCGCCAAAAAATACGAGCATGAATAAATTCGTGGAATATAATATTATCAAATGTTATTTATCAAACAATAATTGTTTTACAAATCGCCAAGCCTTTGAATTGTTATAATTATGCATACTTTTAATAGATTTTTCATTTTTGAGTGTATCATTTATGATATGATATTCATTAGCTTCCAGCCCTTATTTTTATCTCATTGTACATTTAAATCTGAAGTCAAGTTTCCATTGTACAATTAAATTGTATTAGCCTGAAAAAAATGTATGTGAACATCGGGTGTGTTTATGTATAAATTGAATATGAAGACCAAAAATTCAAGCAAAGTAATTTGTTATATTCTATAACAAATAGATAAAATTAATATCAATTGAAGCACTTATATTAATTTAACAAGATTTCTTCAGTGTATTTTAACTCACAAGAATATGTAACTAATGTTCTTTTTTAGAATAATGTAACTGTTGTATTATTAACAGGCATTCCCTTAAATATCTTTCAAGGATTTCAGCTGTGTGTGCCATTTTTATTTTTAATCTTGCACATTGTAGAAAAACACAAGGAATAAATATGAGATTAGAAATGAAATATAAATACTTTTTTGTAATTGTTTCCATAATTTTTTTCTTTTTCTTTTGATTTTGGATTAGAACTAATTTGTCACATTGCTATTGAATTTTAGCTGAACTTGTAGTCAAATAATGTCCTATCCAATTTCTCTTTTATCGTTAGTAACACATAATTTCTATCTCAAGTTTCAAAATGGAAGATATGATATATAAACTTATGGTTTTTCTTTTTGTGTTTGGTATATCTTCTGAGAAAATTTTGTGGTTAACTATTAAGATCTTGGGTAAGTTCTCTGTGTTTATTTTGTCAAAAAAACAAACTTTATTTGAAATATAAGGCAAAAATACATTTCACTGAAAGTATTACTTGTTACTAGAGACCACTTTCTCCCATCTTTGTAGCAGTATATGAATTCCATGTCAGGAAAATGATACATCTCTTGATGCTATCTAAGAACCCCCCCCCCCCTTTTTTTTGTGTGTGTCTTCGTAGGAACGAAAGTGCTGCTCAGTCAGGTCATATGCCATTGAATGAAATAAGTAATAATCGGTTAGGGTTATGTTCAGTGAATACATCATGTGGAGTAGAACTTCTCATTTAAGCATTTCCTTGTACGTTTTCTCTAGTTTTGTAACATATGACTGAGCATTGTAATGTAACAAAATCACTTTGTGTCTGCTCATACAGCAGCCATCTTTACTTTAGTGTTCGACCCAAATGCATCAGTTGAAATTGATAGCAATCTCTTGAGGTAGTCTCATTCCATTTTAGCAGATGATAATAAGTTACACCCTGCTGATCTCACCAAATGCATAGGAGAAGCTTCAAACCATGAATATTTGGTTTTGCAGACTGTATCCACTTTTCATCAGCATTCACAATACATGCATTCATACAACTCCCAATGTCCTTGCTTCTGGAACATTTCTAATGCTTTCAAATGTTTCAAAGCTGTTGACCCATTTACTTATGATTGTCTGTGACACAGACCAATTTTATTTATCTAAGCTACTTTCATCCTCCATCCCTACAAACATTACATAAAGACATCTAATCTCTCTACAGTTGGCTTTAAAATTCGGTGGCGAGTACATCAGTGTGTGTAAAAATCAATGAGTTTGGTTGGTATTATTATTTCTATTTTAAAAGAATATTTTTGCAAATACAATGGTAAAAAGCTCATGGGAAAAGGAAAGTGCTATTTCGCTTAAAATGAAGATGGAGCTTCTTAAGGCTGTTGATCAAAAAGAGATGATGAAAACTGAAATCTTTAAAGATTTTGGTATTGCTGACTGAGCATTATCAACAATAATTTTAAAAAAAGAACAAATTACTTAAATGTTAGAATGGTTTTTTTATTAAATACAAGCATATACACTTATCTATGTAAATAAAATGTACTCTAATAATCAATTTTGTTGTGATTTCTTTTTTCAATATACTTTACCATAAAAAAAATACTTCGGTCTCCTCAGTTTTATGTTAAACGATTTTCACTGTATTTTTTAAGCATAAAAACCAGTCTTTGCATGTCTATTCCAACAGAGCATTGTCATCCTAAGTCTCAATAAGAATCCTGTGTATTTCAGCTTCAGATTTCTTTGAATATAGTGCTATAAAATCCCCTGCAAATACACTATTTTAGCACATAAATAGACATTTTTAGAACCAACAAAACAAAGCGTTTACATTATGGCTAACTAACATACACTGAAGTTCAAGGTTACACAGTACTTCCCTGTAGATTCATTACCATCTGAAATTAGATGCACATAATCCTGGTTGTGCCATCTATTAAAAAACAGTGAGAACTTATTCAAGGTCCTATTATGTTGTGGAATTAAATAATAAAAAAATATATATCTTAGCCACAGTATGACTTGATTTTTTTATTTAATAATTGATCTTGTTATATTCATGAATTAAAGTAAAAAAAAAGTTTTATTTTATATATAATTTTTTCTACAACTAGGTGTATAATGAAGTTGTTGAAAGGTTGAAGAAAGCATATACTCAGATTAGAGTTGGGGATCCTATTAATCCATGCAATCTTTATGGTCCTATGCATAACAAACAAGGAGTTGATTCCTATTTAAAGACAATTGAAGAAGCTAAAAAAGCTGGCGGTAAAGTCGAATATGGTGGGAAGGTAATAAAATTGTGTCCATTTTGTTTTTCAAATTTGTATTATGTAGTCTTATTTATATGCTTATCTTACTCGTACATTTACAGAAAATCCTTTTATCTGCTATGTATTGGTCAATAGGAGGGAATAATGGAAAGTTAAATTATTGAAATATAAATTACAGTGAATTTGTTTATTAGTTTATTAGCTGTACCCTGCCACGTGTTGCTGTGGCTTAGTCTGGTTAAAGATAAAGCACATGTTTTCAGTATGTTTAAATGTTTGTATTGAAGGTAAGATTTTTTATTAAAAAAATGTATAAATATATTTACAGAAAACTTTCCTTAACTGGTATCATTTGTAATTTGTTAACCAAATACTTGAAGTTATTAGTTTATTTTTGTCCTTATGTTATGAACCAAAATTAATTGACATTGTATTCATAGTAGAGACCTCAAGTTTGAAGATAAATTTTAAATGGCTCTACTCTGGATTCTTTGAGGGCAATGGGTAAGTTTCACACTGCTTATGGATATTTCTGTTAAATCAGAGGTATGTTTACAAATGAAATTTCTCCAAACAATATCATTTGGAAACATGAATTGTATATTCCTGATGTTATATAGGAAATGTTTTGATTCTGCAGTATATCTGGCAAGCAAAGTTTTTAATGGTTCTCCAAGTTGAGGCAGTTTAATTTTTCCAGTGGTACAAAACATTCCTTTTGTTTCTCCCTTAAATTTCAGAGCATTGCAACAAGAGTACATTTCAGTCATTGTGCTGATGAGAACATGCTGACTCAACCTATAATCTTCCACTGGGTTGTACCAGAATGCAAGGTCACTGTTATTGTGTGATTGCTCACCACAAAATCATGTTTGACGCTGATGTGCTGTTTCTGGTTGACATCTTTCAGCCATTCGCAACCTACTATGTTCCTTTTGTTGAGAGCAGAGCAGATCTGATGTTGCAAAACACGAATGCTGTGCTCGCAAATGTGCATTCTCAAGTCTGGCTGCATGTTGCTCTGCTGTGCCCTCAGCATGTGTTTATGCCATTCTTTGTCTGTTTTTCTCATTTGCTGATGCCCATTCTTCCTTATTTTGATGTGCAATTACACTCATTGCACTACTTGTGCTTTGCGAGTATGATGACCTGAGTTTGATTTCCTGCAAGACATTATTTTTATGTAGTGAAGCCAATTGACTGCACTTAAAAGGAAAAAAAAGTTAAAACAAAAACATATTAAATTTCAAAACATTAAAGAAAGGATAAATCAGAAACAAAAAGAAAGGGAAAAAATAAAAAATGCTAATGAAATATTTAACTTTAAACATAC
The DNA here is from genome assembly GCA_019973955.1 of Trichonephila inaurata madagascariensis. NCBI lineage: Eukaryota > Metazoa > Arthropoda > Arachnida > Araneae > Nephilidae > Trichonephila > Trichonephila inaurata. The sequence goes on from BMAV01016457.1 coordinate 42,974, forward strand.
ATCAATTGACACAGCTCAATTCCAATGCAATGAGAGGCTGAAGATATTTTCAGTCAAATATGTAAAGAAAATTCAAATATAAACATGAATTTCACAGCAGAAATCTATGACAAAGCGTTGATAATGATGGAATTTTTTTGCAATTCACAATTCAATTAGCATTAGCAATTGTTATCAACAAAATTTAAGGGCCTATCTTTAAAACAGAGTGGCTTATATCTATACACTGCTCCTCACATGGACAATTACTGTAAAATCCAGCGTAAAACACCCACCTGTACTTTCAGGCTACAATTTTTAAGTATATTCGCCGTATTATGTGCACTCCACTTTTACAAAGAAACCTGGAATGTACATGCGCAATGCTCTATGTATTGGAGTCCTTTATTCAAGATATTACTCCAAGTTTTTGGAAAAAATAGAATACTTCTAGAAGTACGACTCTTTAAGTTCATTAGGAATGCCATTTCTTTTAAACAAGCAGTATTTTGATAAATGTCATAGTCTTATTTCTTTTATGCTCATCTCTTTAATTTTATTTTTAAAGCCATCATTTTCATACATGGTGTATAATATGCACCTGTGAATTTCAATCTTATTTTTTGAGTTAAAAGTGCACATTATAGGCCAGATTTTAAGGTATTTGTTTTCTGGGTACTTAAATATTAGCATCCCCGCAGCCAAATTACCGCCATGCAAATCACATCATTTTCTGTCTAAATCTGGCTTTTTTTTTCATAAAAAAAATTTGTTAGAATCTTTGTTGCTTAGATATTAAGGTGTAATACGTGTGGCACCAATTTTTTTAAGGTGATGCTATTACATAAGTACCATTGTTTCTTCCAGGGCAGCAGTCATCAATTGGTGATCCGTGAGAAATTTGGGATGGTCCACTGGAAAATTGGGACATTATTTAAACTTTTATGAAGATTAAGTTTAAAAAAAGATGAGCAAAAAAAGCAACATATATGGAACATGGATTTTACTTTACTAAAAACTTTTAGTTGCCACTTTTAACGAAATTCCTAAGTTTAGTGATATTTTAGGTATTTTTTCAGATTTATCCTCGAAATTTGAAAGTCAGTTTTGATAATCATAATAAATTGGTGGCAAAAAACTTCAGTCTGTTGGTTGATGGTTTGTTATTGCTTTTCATGTTTATTTTCAGGGGTATGGAAAAGGAAATGTAGCTTTAGTAGTCTGCCATATAGTTGTCAATCCTATTAGTGGTTCATAGAAATTATGAAGTTATACATTAAGTGGTTCATGAAATGCTGAAGGCTAGCAACTGCTGTTCTAGAGTAGGCACACCAGACAATTTTGTACCTGCACAGAGAATGAAGCAACACAAAATGTCTACCCATATAAGCACTGTAAAATTAACCCTTTGACCTCAAAAGTAGCCATTGTAAATTTATTTTTCAACTTGGCACCTCCCCTATGGAGACAATGTCAATAATTTTAGATTCATGAGATATGGACCAAAAAACCCATAATAACTTGGAGTATTCTGTTAACAAATTGCAACTGAAATCTGTTTAGAAAAGTTTTGTTTTTGTATATTAACACATATTTTTTTTATAAAAAAGAAAATCATACCTCAAGTTATAGTAGGTAAAGATATTAGAAGTGTGTTTTATCGTTTCTTTCTTTTTAACCAGACAGAGCCATAGGAATACATGGCTGAGTACAGCTAGCTATAACAGCCAGGGTCGAAAGTCCACCATTCTTGTATCATGCTCCTTCTGATTTTGTTGATTTTCAGGAACAAAAAATTAATCATTAATAACATTTAATTAAATTTTACGTACTATACACTTGGGGTCCGGACCCCTAGGACTCCCCCTTGTGTGCGCCACTGTTCAGATGTTATTGTACATAATTACGTATGTTATTCATGGGTATTTCTTAATTCGAATATAATCAAGTTTTAATACTATTGTTTATAATAAATTTTTTTTAATTTACATAATTATCCTTATCATAATTTTTTCACCTTGTAACAATTTTGCATCAATTTTTAATTTCATTTTTAAAACTGTTCATTCATCAAAATGATCATGTATATTACTATGCTTAATTTTTTTAAAAAAATGATTAGAATAGGTTGAATATGTTACAAATATAACCTTCAGGATTTGTTGAATCGTATTACATTTATATTTACTGATGTGATACGATTATAGATGTTTACCTATTTAGAGATGTATTTATAATATTTTTCAATTATGATCTTCATACTTAGAACTATTTATGTTTAAATGATTTTTCTTGGAGCTTTGCATTTCTGTTTGACTTGATTTTTAATTATGTGAAAGCCTAATATATTTCTTGAACAAGTTGAGGAGCTTATTAAGTATAAAAAATACATGATAGGGCTATAATGGAAAAGTACCATAATTATATTAAGAAAAAATTCTATAACTGTTATTTCATTATTTGACCTTTTTTTTCAGTTTGTGTATCTTATAATATGTAGTTTGTTTCCAAGTTATTATCGTTTTACTATTGTTTCAATTTAAAGATTGAATTAAGTTTTTTAGCCATGATTTTGTATGCAATTTAAGCTAATGATTTCAAATCATTCTTTTTCCCAAAAGGTTATGGAGGGTTATTCCGGAAATTTTGTCGAACCAACAATAATTACTGGTTTATCTCATGATGCAGAAGTTGTGCATCGGGAAACTTTTGCACCTATAGTTTATATTTTAAAAACTTCCAGTGTTGATGAAGCTATTAAATGGAATAATGAAGTAAAGCAAGGATTATCCAGTAGTATTTTTACTCAGAGTCTTGGTAATGTTTTCAAGGTATGAAACTTGCTTAAATTCATTAAAAAAACTATTTTATGTTTCGACAAATTAACATTTTTTTTATGTAAATCTTGTATATTTTTAAGACTGTATCTAGTGTTATTTTTTTTATAGTTTTTTTAGGTTGTGAAATAAAATTATCATAATATAAGTTATCAAGTTAACATTTAATGTTACTTGCACACTATTGTGTCAATTTCCAAGCTGACTCCCCAAATTGGCAACCCTGGTTTCGCATGTGTCGTAGACGCTGAATTGGCACCATGTGCTGCATTTAATTTTTCTCTGCTTGCCATCATTCTAAGCCTAACCGTTCATTGATATGGCAAGCTTGAATACTAAAATGCAAATCTGAGGTTTGCCAAATTCTTAAATGATAAAATTTATCAATAAAATTAATAATATAACATAAAATTAGTAATAATGAGTTAACTAAAATAAAGTATATCACATCTGACCAGAACATCTACTCACGCACCTCAGTGCTGGAGGTCATGAAAACTGAGAGGCACACAGTAGGCCTTGACCCTCTATGGGCTGTTGCACCACAGAGTTTTGTAAAATAAAATGATAAAAAAATTAGTTATTCTTTTTATTTTATTAATTATTATTTATTTGTAATAATTTTTCACATAGTATTTTTCAATTATGTGCTCCATATTCCTATCAGTGTAATCCATTTTTAGAATTTGTGCAGTTTTTTTCAATGTTGCCAATATTGTTGTGATAGTACATAAGTACCCATTTAATTGACTAGCAACCAAAATTACTGCAAGCATAGGAATACAAAAACTTCATGCGTAAATTCTATATTGCCAAGTAATTAAAAACCTGTTATATATATTTCCTTGCATGTTACTAGATGTATATTCTAAATTTACATATGTATCATTAATATTACTGGTGAAAGGAAAGAATATTCCTAACATTAATCTTTAATGATTTATTTAGTGGCTTGGTCCCAAAGGATCTGACTGTGGTATTGTGAATGTTAATATTCCAACTAGTGGTGCTGAAATTGGAGGTGCTTTTGGTGGCGAAAAGGTGAGTTTTAAAGAAGTTTTCAGAAAGAAAAAATTTAATAATAAACTATAGTTTTAAAATAGTATAATTCCTATGTTTTTCAAGTTCATGTGAAATGTCATATTGCTTTTCTTTTCTTTTCTTTTTTCTCCTTTTTGATTTACTCATTGGGAGGGGAAAGAAAGATTGTATTGAACATTCTATAAAAAGAAACTGCATAAATCCAGATGGTATATTTAACAATTACTGGGCTACCAAGTACTTTTAGAGACAAAGGACTTGAATTTTTTTTTTAAATCTTTAGTAGTATTTATGTGTCTTATTTGTTTTATTACTGGAATGCTTAACAATAATAGTTAAATGTAATTATTTTTTTATGTCTGAATTATAAAATGTTTAATGTAATGTTTTATAATAAATAGATTGTGTGCAGCACCTTACATGTAAATTGGCTAGTTTTTAACTATGGTTAGAAAGTACCTGTTTAAAAGTTTCTGATTAAATTTTAAATACAGACTTGTATTACATTCAAATTTCAATATGCCTTATTTATTTGAATATAAGTTGCCATTGATTCTAAGCTGCACCCTGAATTCTCAACAGGTTTTTGTAAAAAAGCAAAAATAGCATAAAAGGGTTTGATATCTTATATTTCTGAAATTAAAATGATGAATAATAAGTGAATAATTTATTTATTTCACTAGTTTTACATTAAATACATTCATGGACTTGTAATTGCTCTAACCTCAGTATTGTGTTCAGTATCCCCATCTTACAATTTTTCTGCCTTTGGTTATAAGCAGCACCCAATTTTCAGTAGAATTAACGTTATAAAAAAAGTGTGGCTAATTAAAAAAATGTTGTGCAAAATTATTATACAAATTGTTATAATTTTAAAACATGTATACATTGATATACTTATGCAACTATAATATTTTTGTATTTATGTATTATTGCTACCATATAAGTTGCCAAAGTTACAGAAAGATCTAAGGTCTGACAATCCATTGTCAGAATTTTATGACAAATTCATGCATGATTTCATGATTTTTGTGAAAGGCAATATTTTATAAAGTGTCAATCTGTTGTGTTTTGATGAATTTTTTTCAAGGAAGAAAAGGATGATCTGAATTTCTAAAAATGAGCATGGGAGAGTTTGAAATGAACTTATAAAGCTAAGGATCAAATTATATTCTGTAAATTGGTTTACAGAAAAGAAAATTGAGAATAAACTAATATGGAATTATCAATCATAAGTTAGAGGGCTACTCAATAAGTAATAAAATTAAAATTATAAAAGAAAAAAAAAGAATACCTTTAATTGTCATCATTTACATGGTTTTTTTTTTTTCAAAATAACTTTCGTGGCACGTAATGCATTTATCCCAAAGTTCTGTACACTTCTTAGAAACATGTAAAAGTCCGTTTTGTAATAGCTGTTTCAAAACCGCCTATGCAGCCTTTACACATGCTTTGTTGCTTGCAAAACGCTTGCCTCGTAATGGTTTCTTAAGTTGAGGAAACAGCCAGAAATCGCATGGAATGAAATCAGGACTGTATGGAGGGTGTGGTAAAATCTCTACATTGTTCTGCTGAGAAACATACAGTACACAACAAGCAATATGTGGTCGGGCATTATGGTGCAATAGGAAGCCATTTTGAAGCAATGGACGTTTCCTTTTAACGTGCAGTGCCATTGTTCGCAAGACATTCATGTAGTTCGAGTTGTTTACAGTAGTACCGAGTTCGACAACGTATTGATACACAATTCCTTCAGAATAAAAAAAGTATGGTCATAACTTTACCAGCTGATTTCACAGTTTTTGCTTTCTTGAGAGTAGGTGAAAATGGTTGTTTCCATTCACTGCTTTGTTGTTTTATGGTTGGATCATAGTAATACAGCCAAGCTACGTCTACTGTGATAAAGTGTTTAAAGGAGTCTGTACACGTCATCTATCAGTAGCTTTTGATAATACTGACAACAAACTTTTCTTATGCCACAGAAATTAATATTCTGATGAGGGGTTTTGCTGCAGTAAAATTAGTCTTATTACTTATTGAACTGCCTGCATACAACTTTGTAGTTATTGTACTTTTATACATAAAAAAAAATACTGTCAGTGGTGTTTTAAAAAGTAAAGAGGAATCACTTCTTCAAAACTTTGTTATATGGTGTAAAGAAAAACAGTTGCTTGAAATCTGTTGCAGTGAAAATTTCCAACCGAAGAAAAAAGCATGGAAACTTAGATTAAAAATTAAGAAGTAATTAATACTTTAAGTGTGTGTAGAAACAGTATAAACGTAATAAATAATTTTTTGCCTTGTAGGTTATCCTTATTCTTCTCCAGTATAAAAAATTATCTATGGCAATTAATGTTTTTGTCAACACTTCACTTATGCATAAATTAATATAATAACTGTTGTTGCTAATCCTCCAGGGTCTGACCAAGGCAGACAAGATCCATTAAATCGTTGACTTTCAAAAAGTCCATCACAAGAAGGGGATCAGTGTAGATATCTTTGATTTTGAGATCCATGCAACGCATTATGTGTTCGTGGGGAAGCCTGGTGATCTTGACAATTTAATAATAACTTAAAATGTGTGTGTATGTATATATATATATATATATATACATAATGTGTGTTTTAAAAGTCTAAATTTTCCAGTATTTTCCCATTTTAATCTCTAAATCTTATACTATTTCTTGTATTTAATTAACATGTCATGCAATAGATTATAAACTTCAATTTCCTCATTATTTTTCTTGTGATTGATTTTCTTACATCCATTGAAATTATTATGAATTGTTTTTATTTATCAGCATACTGGAGGTGGTAGAGAATCAGGAAGTGATTCATGGAAGCAGTATATGAGGAGATCAACTTGCACTATTAATTATACTAAGGAATTGCCTTTGGCTCAAGGGATTAAATTTGAATAAATGTCACTATTGTCATGAGGTTTGTTCCTATCTTATTTGACAAGTAACATTAAAGTGTGTATTTACGAAAACTCATTTAAGAATTCCTGAATTACCATATCTATATATTCCTAATAATCTCGTAAAAGTATTTTTCTATTTGTTTTTTATCAACTTTATACCAGAGCTTTTTATTACAATATTGTTGTACGATTTTATGAATCTATTAACTATATACGAAGCCTTATTTTTATATGAATTTAATAAAATATGCTGAATTATTTTGTGTTTGTTTTTATTATTTCTATTTCTTGTGAAAACATTTAGTTTTTGATTTCATATTTTAATGTAATGATGTGAAAAATATGCAACATGGAATTATTAGATACTGATAATTCAATGACACATTTGCCTTTTTTAAATATTTTTATGGCTTAGTTATGAAAAATATTTTAAACTTAAAGTATATATTTTTATGATCAGTTTACTTTTTGTTATTAAGATCTGACATTTAATGTTTTTAATAGATATCATATGAGTATATCAGTGGAATATGCAGGATTTTTCTTTGGAGGGAGAAGAACTTAGATTTTTATTCAGTAAGTCATAGATCGAAACAAATTTGTAAAATGTGTGGCTCTAAATCTCAAAGATACCACCTACATATTACTTATAAACTAATGCTAAAATAATTTGTTTAAAATTGGTTTAATTAGTTAAGAAATACCGCATCATAATTTGATGCTTGAAAAACTTTAGAATTAAAAATAATCTGTAAATATTTCTAATTTAATTTTTGTTATTCTATGGAGTGCTGAAATTTCATCAAGTAGAGTTCAAGGAAAATTTTTTAACACACACAAAGAAAAACACATAACCAAAATATTTTAAAAAATGCTATTAAATTAAAATGAATTATAAATATCCTGAATTATTAATCATGAAAAAATGTTTATGCTTGTGTGAGAAAATTATCACACTTCATTTTTTTAAAAAAAAATTTTGGTGACAAATGTATTTTACACAAGTTACTAGTTTAAATTTTTTGAAGTATTAAATAAATATAAAAATATATTATAGAATATTTTCCTGGTGTTTTCTATGAGAAAATAGTATGCCTATCATAGTCATTATTAAAAATCTTTAAAAGATAATAACTATTTTTAATACTTATATTAGTTTCTAAATGAAATTGATTTAGTATATTTAATAAATGTTTTTTTCTCTTTTGCATGTGTTCTTTTAAACAAATTCATCAATTATAATCTAAATTTTCGAATTTAATTGGATTATTCTTGTTTTTTTCACCTCCTCCTCATTTTGAATATAGGGATGATTACTTAAAAGGTAAATGTTAGAAATAATGATAAATTCATCCTATTATAGTTTTTTATTTACATCTATATTTCAAAATGCATAGATAAATAGTTCGTACTTTGATATTTTTTTCTTTAAACAATTAAAAATATAAAGCAAATATATATATATGTATAAATGAGAATAATTCTATCATGGATTAAATTTTCCATGTAAATATTTACATGTTTTTAATATGATATAAACAGTTCATTCTTGTATTCATGTTTCATTTGTAACATTATATCAATCTTGTTTCTCTTTTACCCTCGAAAGAAATGTCAGTTTTGTAATGTAGAGGTTTATGATTGATTTCAAACTCTTGCTATGAGCTATCTCGTTGGTCTTAAACTTGCTCTTGATTCGCCTCTTATTGCTTTTTGTACTTGCTCTAAATCTCTAGCGAGAGTAGAAGTTTCTCCATCAATTGGATCTATAAAAGAAAAATTGTTATAATTAATCTAGTAATTAAAAAAAATATAGTCCATATTTAACAAAAGACGAATAAAAAACAGGAGGGAGAGTGCTACAATTACTAAGTAACTAAGCTCAAAGACTTTGTGGGTAACAGAGTTCAACTCAAGTAGTGGATTTGTGTTGTTGTTACTAATCTCCCGTCTAGTCTGCGGTAGCCCAGTGGTCAAGAAAGTGGATCATGGCAGGCATGTCATGAGTTCGAGCCCAGTACCACTAAAGATCCGCCATGTAGGGGAGCGATGCACGTTAAATCTGTCGAGAGCTCAAACGTCCTCACGTTGGTGTGGTAGTTAGGAGAGGGGTGATAGCTCAGGTGTCGTCCACGTCAATTGACCATGGTTCAAAATTACGAGGTCCGTCGCCAAAAGCCCTCGTGTAGCTGAACAATGCGACGTTAATATTCTCTCACCCATCTAGTCTTCACACATCTGTGAAACTGTTGACTTGAATGGAATCCGATACTAGAAGTTCACTATCATCGATATCGTCCCAGTCTGGTCCAAGATGTGCTGCGTCACTTGACCATGGTTCAAAATTACGTGGTCCGTCGCCAAAAGCCCTTGTGTAGCTGAACAGTGTGACGTTAGTATTCACTTACTCACCCAAGATGTGCTGAGGTGAAGCCTATTCTAGCTGGCATTTAGGACAAATAGGAAACCTCTTATTGCCTCCAGAAAAAAATGTTGGACTTTCTGTCACAAGGAAGAGATAAAGAAGTCCTGGTCTTTTACTTTTATACTGTTTATGGAAGAGATTTTAACCATCTTTATTTATTTTGGGCATTTTGCCTTGAGAATATTTCTAAATATGTGTGCTCTGAGGTGGAAGGACAGGATGGTCTAGTCCAGAAGTACTGAACATTTTGTCCAGCCAGCCGCATACACATGACAGATATTTCACGTGGGCCGCAACATGAGAATTAATGGAAAAAGCATTATGAGACCTAGACAATATTTAACACTTAAAATGTGGAAAATTGATTAAAATATTAAAACTCGTTTTTTGTTTTAATACTATATTAATCTCTTTCAAACACACACACAAAAAAATTTTTTTTTGGGATTATGCATTTTTTCCTGAGTTATAAGGAAAGTTTCGGTTTTCTTTCATCCATGTGACCTAACTCTTACTTTACATTCTACTGTCATACCAACATAGTTGCATTGCCTTTGAATATAATTTGATTCTTTTCTTTTGACAAAGTCTTTTTATTTTTATTTCACATATTAATCTATCAAGTGCGGAATGGCAGCAAAGAGGAATTTTGACTGAAATCAGAGTTATTTGTTTATATTTAAAAGTCAGTTTTACCCATAAAAAAGTTCCTACTGCAGTTCAGTTCACTGTTTTTTGTTATAAAAGTTACAAAGGAGGGGAATCTTGCAATTTGTACCTGTGTGACATCGACAGCAAAATTGGTATATCCGATTGCTTGATTGATAGAATTTGACGCTATATTTTTGACACAATGTTCTTAAATGATTGAATTTTTTAGTGCAGCGGGCCACAGGTTGAGTATCGCTGGTCTAGTCCTTCCTTTGCAAGAGTGACAGCCAATTCATTTCCATTGACATGGGATGGGATCCCTTGAAAATGTACTTCGTGATGGTGGGAAAATGAACTTTTCATAGGATAGATAAACTGATTTTATCTCCTATGTGTTACACCAGTTTTTGAGGTGTTGAATTGAACTACAGCTCTCGGATAGAATCCAGAGGTCTTCGTAGTAACTTTCGCTCATTGTTTTCTCTAGTAGATTTCAGTTTTAATTCCATTAAAGGCTTATTTTGTAGTATAATGTGGTTGACTGTGTTAAGAACAATTTTTTTTTACACTAGAGCTTCACATATCACTTGTGACTGCTTAGAATTTTGGTGGGAGATTTCAATTTGGATGAGTGAGTTATATTAAAGTCGCACTTTGAAGTAAAAAGAAGGCTATATTGGAGAATGACCTTGTAATTTTGACCCATGGTCAAGCGATGAGAACGACGCCTGAGCTGGCACCCCTACTCCGAATTTCCCCACCATGCCTACAGGGGGGACTTTGAGCCTCGAAGGATTTAACATGCTTCAACCCCTTTAAACGATAGTCTTCATTGCCTTGGAGCTCAAACTCAGGACACGCCTGCTACACCACTAGTCTATTGTAACCATCAATTTGAATATATACCATCTGATGTTAGATGTATCAGGTGAGAGATATCCTTATCTAATCATGACTCAAAATCAAAATGATTTGTTTACTATATATATCCTATTGTTACTCTAGTTTGATGTTAATGGAAGGATTCAAATTCAAAGTTTACAATTGGAAAATTTAGTATAAGAACAAATATCACTCATAATTTTTTTTCCTTATGGACTATGATATAATGCTGATCTACATTATAATTGACACTTTGCAAGATTCTGTGATTCATTTCAATCAATTAGGAGTATACTGTTAAAAAAACAACATGAATTTAGACTAAACTTATTCCATTTGGGTAAATTTTTTTGTATTATTTAGAATTCAAATGTTTTTTTCAATTGATTGATTATTAACGTCGCACTGTTCAGCTACACGAGGGCTTTTGGCGACGGACCACGTAATTTTGAACCATGGTCAAGTGACGTGGACGACACCTGAGCTGGCACCCTCCTCTCCTAACTACCACACCAACGGGAGGTCGTTTCAGTTCTCGACAGATTTAACGTGCATCGATGCCCTATACGGCGGGTCTTTAGTGGTACGGGGATCGAACTCGTGACAAGGTAAACCACGATCCGACACTTATACCACTCGGCTACCGCGGCCGTATGTTTTTTTCAAACTTTGCTGATTATTTTGAAATTTGATGTCAACTTATCTTTTAAAATATTTATTGAAAATGCAGATACACAGATTTGCTTGGAAATAAATGTGTTTTTTATTTTAGGGTGGTTTTTCATTTTCTCTCAATTGGCTCTTATTTCCTAATTTAATTTTCTATAAACTTTTTTCCAAATAAGGAACATGTATTTGTTTCTCGAAAACTTACCTTTTAATTTTGATTTACTTCCCGATTTTCTTCGGTCTCTGCTTTTAGGCATAAGCATAGAGAGAAGAGGGGGTAATTTTGAACCTGGTGTTGTAGGATTTGACTCCGGGGTGGATCTGTCTTCAAACATTTCTTCTGCATCTGAAGGCGTCTGTTGGGGAGGGGACTTGGAAGATCTGTTATCTACTGGTCTTGGAATCCCACTGCCCCAAGAATTTCTCCGCTGCCGCCGCAAACCTACTGGCTGTTTTTCTTCACTTTCGTCTTGGTTTTCTGTAATGTCCCCAAGACTGAAAAAAAAAAAGATATTATATTTTGTTTTAGAAATTCATATAGACCGATATAATTTGTAAATTTAGATAACCGTAATTATACATCAAGACAGAACTAAAAGTTATTGACTGAAGGTGTCTTATATTAAATACTGAGACTTAATGTAAGTAATTTTATCAGATCAGAGTATGTGAATTTCTTTGATTCTGGCCGATTTTAAACCTAACAAAGCTCTGTTGTACAGTTCCAACGGCAGTACCTTCTACAGCTTGCAATTACAGTACTTTTATTATAAACAGCACAACTGCTTACATGCATTTTTGCTTTCCTGATAAAATAAAGTAAGACCTGTATGCACATTTTTTTTGTGTTACCTGATTGCATGCTTATAAATTATTGGACAAAATGTCTACGGGGAAATCTGGCAACAGCCAAATGGATGTTCATTTCGATGCTTACGTTTTGAACGAGTTACGAGATGTATGTTTAAAACTTAGTTACTGATGGTTTTATCATTCTATATCCAATAAATGTTGGGTTTTATCTTAACACGTTCGCTGCCAAAGGTGTAGGTAGATTCGAACCGGGCACCTTCCGATCCGAATGCCAGTACTTTATCTATCACGCCAAAACGATCGTCTTTGCACGATGTCTAAGTAGTGTTTTTTTTTATTTAGATACCGCTACAAAGGTGAGATAGTGCATCTGTTCACGGATTCCAATGTCATATCTCCGATATTATGCTTTTAAATTGTTTTCTGCGGTTTTATTATTTAAATATATATGTAACAGATTACTTTTAGCAAAAAATAAATGTACACGAGTATAATCGTAGTTGGCATATGGTATAATATTTTTTTAACCTGTGCCAACTACGAGATAACTCGTAAATAGTTAACTCGTTCTTGTAATCGGCGATTTAGATAAGGATATCAATAACGAACTGGCAAGGAAACCCATCTCTCGTAACGGGCAGCGAACGTGCTAAAAAAGTTAATGGACACAATAGTGAAAACATTTCATCGGGATCCTATCTGTCTTCAGACCTATGATGTACTTTGTTTCCTTCCATTTTCTCAGCAATAAAACTCATAAAAAATAATTTATCCGAAACAGACCTTTAAAAAAAAATTTATTTTAATCATTTAGACTCATTATCATTTCCAAAATATTTTTAAAAAATAAGAATGAAAGTGAAGAGATCGGTCATATAATGTTACTCATATTCACCTTTTTCCAACTTTTCTTTTAGCAGGAGTCAGCTGTTGCGTTTGCCTGTTACGTCCATTCATATTTGTCGAGTTATTATTTAGATTATTCATGAGCTCGATCTGTAAACAAAATCAAATTTGTGATTCTGAAAATAAACACTTTGTGCCATTGAAATGTATTCAGTTAGGATATATACATAACTTCCCCCAAATGTATATTGAATCGATTTTATTGTTAAAAATATGTAATGTACATTAATTTTTTTTTATTTTATTTTACATAGGCATCTTTTGGTACGTGTTTAAAGTCCCATGGAACATTTTCGCCAAACTAGAGAAATGTAGCCAAATGATCCGTTTTATCGCCGAGTTTGGCTGGCATTGTGTTATTTTTCATATGGTCAGTGGGATTTTACTCGTGTATCTTTTTTTCTTAAATTTAAATACTGGTATTTTAGAATTAGTCTATTTTTGATATTTTTAACGTTATATACGTATTCTGTGGTTTCATACATTAGCTCAAGTTTTCGAAGTAATTTTTCTGTTAATTATGTGACTTACTTCTCCATCAACATCTATAATAGATCTCCATGCTCCATTGTTCCATGTGTTTGAATCAATTAATGAGTCGGATGATCCTAAAACTGCTCTAGAAGCTGTGATACTGTCCGGTCTTCTAGTTTGTCTGGCCGATCTAGTTCTAAAACAAAAACGTCACATATATCACAACATGCTAAATAAAATTTAAACAAAAAAAAAATATTTCTGAACATTGATAGGATTTCATATGTAATATATTCAGTCTTTTTCGAGAGAGGAAAAAAAAGAGCATTAAAATGCATAATTAGGTTGACCTTGTTTATTTATTTTCTGGACTTTGTTGAAACATTTTCTCTGATGGAAAATATACAACCATTATTTTTAACATGATTATGATAATCCGAATATAGGAATTCTAAATACTTTCTTTGACTTAACACATTCTTATAAAAATTTCGGCTATTAATTGTATTTGTAAGTTTCGTGACATTTGCTTACATATTTGTTAGTAAGAAATTGTCACAATTTGTGCGTATGGAGAAATGCTTACAATTTCTAAGCATATATCACTGACTATGTGTTTTTTTGAAACGGGAAATTTTTGCATTTTCTGAAGAAGACTACAAGTATTCTAAAAATCTATCGCAGTATAATATCAATGCCGTTTGATACACATCTTGTCTTTTAAACAGCAAAGTGAGATGAAAGAATTTGAAAGGCCACTCTTCGAAATTGTTAGTATCATAATTTTAAAAATGCCTTTTGTGTGTGTATGCGCGTTCTAACCTGCTTCCTGTATTGTTTAAAGACTTTTTATATACATATAAATTAAAATAAGGAAATAAATCGATATATTAAAAAATATTGAATTTTCATAGTTTTGTTCCTATTTAACAAAACGTTTTAAGAAAAAAAAATATTTTTTCGTGCCAAATCGTTTTATATTTTACTTTGAGAAAATATGCTTAACGTTAGTCAAAATGGAAGAGATGAGATGGAGTAATTCTTAAAATTGAGGAAGGTGACTACTTGTATATTAATAGTGGCACATATGTGACGGGCTCACGCGTCTTTTCATTAACATGTCCTTTGGGTTCTTTTGGGGCCAGGATTAATGGCAACTCTTTTCCAACCAAAACCCAAGAAGTGAAACATGAATATAAGATGCAAATTAGATAGCTTTTAAATATCAGAAGTTTGAATAAAGGAGGTGGCAGTTTGGGGAATGTTATGATATAGATTGTGATACGATTGTGAAGTGACAGCCAACAGAGGTTATCCCGAAGATAGAGCCATTGGGTCAAGGTGCATACCATTGCACTCGAGTAAAGATGCAACTCACCTACGATTAGATCGGTGATCGGATCAATGTAGGATTGACTATTTAATATTAGGACTTGTGATATTATTGGAATTGAGATTAGGCGAGTTAAATATTGATAGTGGTCCGAATTAAGTTATTTCGGTATTACTTATATTGTGTGTTCTGTCATCGTAGATTCTCCCTCATATATTATTATCTAATCTGTTAGAAGCTTAAGTTTGAAGGTCTTAATAAAGATAAATTAAGATCAATGGAATCTCTTCTAGTTCTTTCGCAAATCCTACAGCTCTAGCTCACGCAGATAATCCAGGAGAAGGGCACCCTAGGGGGGCAATTTCGCACATAGAAATGTGAATTTCTTTTAAAAAACGTCGTGAATATCCTTAGAAACACGCAATATCTTAAAGATCATTAACTCTATTTTGGCTTAACGATTTAAAGAGATATATTTGTGTAATGTGTGGAATAAATGACAAACTTTCTTTAAGTAAGTTAGGTTTCCGTAGTATCTCACCTTTCTTTTTGTAGTCTTTCATTCTCTTTGTTGACTCGTTCAAGTTCACGTGTTAATAAATCATTCGTAAACCTTAGTTCAGCATTTTCTTCCCTAAAAAAGAAATAAATTCACATATGGATATTGCATTTGTGTGTATACTGAGTGAGAATGGAAATGTAATACTGCAAATGTATATGTAGAAAGTGAAGAAATTCAGAAAATCGGAAGAGATAATGCGAATTTGTGTCATTTCCGTCTTACATGTTGATCTAGCTTGATACCATGCAAAGAGAAACAGCGTCCTTTCAAGTGTTTTGAGTGCAAGCCGCTTTCACAGAACCTGCAGATAAAGGTCTAAGTTGATATGAAAACATCCATGATGTCCCGGACATGCTGCAACAGCACGAAGAAAATTTATTGTAAGGCCTTCAACATTTGCTGGCAGATGTGTCAATCCATGCATGCTGTTTCTCTAACTGTACTGCATTCTCTTCATCTTTCCATTTTCACCATAGTCACCACTGTTTTTGCGTGTAGGAGGCCTGTAAAACAAGCCAGCATTCCTTCTGAATTCAATTACGAAACTCCTCGCAAACTTATCTATCTTCCAACTGTCTTTATTGGCAACGACCTAGCATCTCTGCTATGATTCGTTTGCTGTGTGATAATTAACATTACCATTAACTAGGTTCCCTCGCCAACAAACCTGTACGCTTAACGTGAATTTTGCTGGTCGTTTTCTTCACATAACACACACTGAAAAGATCCGAAAGCAGATCGCTTACATAATTTCAGTGAGATATGTCGACCCCTATATTTTTTGCATCTTTTCCTGGAGATTCCTTTTTTCGTATATACAGAAAATATGTGTATTTGCTGAAAATAACTAAATTGGCAGAAAGTTAGAGATATCCTTTTTATTTAAATGCAAAACATTTTGACAGTGACGTATCAAAACATATTTCATGTATAAGGAGCCTTCAGTTTCGGACGACGCTGCTATCGTGGAAGTTAATGTCAAAATGGAAGAAAAAAAAATTTGAAAGAGGAATGATAGTCGGTGACAGAATCTCTGAAATGATGATACTCTAAGAATTTCTCGCCTAAGAGTATTTTGGGTAATGGGGGAAAAAATACCTTCGTGAACGAGAAAAGCAATGCAAAAAACGAGTAGCACACACAGTCTGTTGTAAAAATAAGGGCAGCAGCATGACAAATCACAGCTGAATTGAATACAAATGCTTTACAAAACATACCCCAATGCACAACAAGACGAAATTAACAAAAGTTGTACTGATGCATTGGGAGTCCATTAGCAAATACATTTTGGTATCACACAAAAAGTATTAAAAGGGTGCATGTTGTGTTGGTCCAGAAACAACGAAATTGGTCACTTGAGGATTGGAAAAAATATCTTGGTCCAATGGTCTATTTTTCTGCTCCATTATGCAGATGGCAGGATCAGAATGTGGCGTAAATAGTACGAATTCACTTACAACTCTTTCCAAATTACAACTGTCCATGTTTAGTGTCAGTGGAATCATGGTATGAGGAATGTTTTTCTGGAGTACACTGAGCCTCCTGATATATATGAACACAACTTAACTCGACATTGTTACGCGTTCTGTCGATAGAGTTCAGAAGTTTATGGCTATAATGTTTCCGTTATGGAGAAGATCATATTCAGGAGGGCTACTCATCTAGCCACCGTAGTCTAATCAGTTTAAAATTGGTTTTAGGAATAAAATCAATTAGAATTTAACCTGCTTCCATTATTGATCTCAATCCTATCAAGTATTTGAGGATTGAAAGATTATTTCAAAGCTTAGAAACACGTTGCCATTCAGTCTGGCCTAATTTAGAGTGGTCATTATGTTCAGCGTGGGAACAAACATTCTTCAGTAACAGTCCCAGCAACTTGTTGATGCCATTTCCATGAAGAATATCGACTTCCATCAGAGCTAAAGGTGAATCAACTCATCATTGTGCAAGATGTCTAATTTTTTCGCCACTTAATGTTAGTAAATATGTAGCAAAGATTTAAAATCAGATTTATGTCTCGAACTGTAACTAGTCGTTTATTTTAATATCTAACTAGAACTGGCGTTTTCGAATAGCATTAGAATTATTTATATATATATATAAACATTTGAAGCAGTTTGAATTATAAAAATAGGAGAAATATATGCACTTTATTTTATTAATGTATTAATTATTTTAAATGTAAGTATTCATCAAATATTTTTTGTATTAAATACAAAACTTATTCATATACAAATGAAAAAGAACCATAATATCAATCATAATTAAACTACTAAAATGTCTTTAATAGTGTTGAAGTTAGTTTATTAAAAAGAGAATTTTATA
>BMAV01016457.1:70916-115643 GCA_019973955.1 Trichonephila inaurata madagascariensis
TTCTCTTTCAATAAAGAACTTTTGTATCAACATTCAGAATCTCACATTAACGAGAAACAAACCATTTTTTTTCATCGAGTTATCTTTGGTATTAGTTTATTGACATTGTAGTTACTGTTACTGTTGTAACTATGGTTACCCATAGTGCAAATCATCAAACTACGAATGGTGCCAGATTAAAGGTTTCGTTTCTACGTAAATGACTTTTTAAAATGAATGTTCTTAATACATAAAGTTAATTTCAACTTTGATAATGGTTCCCAGCGGTGAAATGTTTCATTTTACTCCAATGTTTACAAAGATATAAACGATATTTTTTAACGCGCTATATTTTTCGGAACAATAGGCTCAACTCATGAAGTCACATGATAAAAACAAACACGTGTTTTCCATTGAATTCAAAACAAACATTAAACTAATTGTACTTGTTGTTCTATTGGTAAAACTCAGATAAAATTTCAAATTTCATATTTGGGTAAAGATGTTTAAGCGTTAGGAAAAAAAATTTCTTCAAAAAGGTTTTTTTAAATTAAAAAAATCCTATTTTACGTTTATACTTTTAAATAAAATGCATTTTGTGTACATATGTACTTTTTAAGAGAAATTTTCTGCAAAGAGCAAAACTTGGCAACACCGGAGCGCGTGAACTGATTAGCTGGAAACACTAGATAATTTTTATAGTGTGACTATGACGTCGCATGAGTTTTTAAATTGATTGGCTAGAATCCCGTGGCTTTCACTATCATGTGACTTTGACGTCACATGAATTGAGCCCATTGTATTTAATCTTACTTTAGGAAGGTGATAAGGTTATGACTCGCGCGGAATAATGAGTTAAACAGAATAATTTTCTTATGAATATGGGATGAAAAAATCTCTCGCCATCTAGTATATTAAGAAAAACTTAGTAAGAAAATAGCTCATGTAAATATGTATATTTTATACGAAGAATAAGCATAAAATTCTATAACCCTTTTAGGACCATAATCGCATATATCAGCGTTTCTCAAACTGTGGGGCGCTCCCCCCTTGGGAGTCGTGACAACTCTACGATGGGGGGGGGGGGGCCGAGGATATTGAAAAGTCGAAAACAAATTTTTATTTAATTAAATTTGTTTGTTTACTTTCATTAAATTAATAAATGCATTCTGACGTAATAAAAAACAAGTAATCTAAAAAAAAAATAGTTTTTAAGTCAATTCCTACTTAGATCAACAACGAAAAATTTTATTTTAGCTACTTTTTATTAAATAGTTACAATTAATATAAATATGTATATACATAGGACAGAATCACAACATTAAGTGGTAATTGGTTTTATTTAATTATCATTAAAGTATCGTATTGTCCTTTTAATTTCAGCCCAAATGAATGCTTTGACACGTGAGAAAAAAACCTTTCCAAGTTTTGACACAAGTCGCTAAGTCGCCAACGTGGCTGTATTTGTAATTCTTTAAATAATTAATTTTAATCAATTAATTTTTATTAATTATAATAGAATTATTGTATTGTCATCCAAAATGATCCTGTATATAAAATTTCAGCTCAATTGAGCGCTTTAAAATGTATTTTATGAACGATTGAAAATTCCACCAAGATAAATAAATAAATATGCAAATATATAAATAAATATATAGACAGTGCGAGCTAATAGTAGGAATTGAATAAAATACACATTTACCCCGATATATTACACTTATAAATGTATTAGTGCGACATAATGCATTTTATAATTAATTTAACAGTACAAAGTTAAAAAAAAGTTTAATAATTACCATTCACCCCATGAGCTTGTCATACATAAAATTATATACAAAAATTAACACTTATCTTGATAATTTTTGTACTGCTTATATTTAACCCCTTAACTGCGGATTAAAAATTATGTGATTCGCTTCCCAATGCTAACCGTTTTTCACGTAGGCGCGCGTATGCGATGTATTTGGGGGAGAGGGCTCAGGAATAAAGAAGCAAAATAATCTGAAATATGGAAATCCTTCGAAAACACTGACAAGGTCTTTTTATTGTATTCCAAAGCCTTCGGAATAATTTTACGGATAGCAGTGCAAAGAAACGATCGCACTTCGGAAAGACGTATATATACGTTCGGGGAAATTAAAGCTTTGGCTGAGCGAGAAGTTTATATACGCCAGTGGCACTAAAGAGGTGAAAGTCGTATTGTAGCTTTAGCGTCAAAATATAGTATTATTGAATTCAATACATTGTTATTGTACAAGGGGGGCGCAATGAAAATTATTATTGAATATTGGGTCGCTAATATTGAAACTTTAAAAAGCACTGGCATATATGTAATCACTTCAGGGGCCACGGTATCATATGTAAGATTGCGTTTTTCCCGTTCTGAGGCCCGTGGTCACACCGGCGTGATCTGAATTTGGAACGATTATAAATTATAAATTTCGGCATATTTAATTGTATTAATAATTTTATATGAATTTTTAAATGAAGTTAGGCTGGAACAGGAAAAATCGCCCGATCCTGAATGGGTTCAGTAACAAGTTAAGTAAAATAAAATAATTCACACACATATAAATTTTCAACCTAAATATTTATTTCATACTAGTTATTTATGTTCCAAAATAACTTCAATCATAAATATTAACATTAATTTATAAAAATATATAAATTATTACCCACATTAGTAAATCTGAGTAGTAAATTAGTAATAAATAACAAAGAAATTATAAAAATGTATAATATTAAGAGTAATTTTTTATAATAACGAAATAACTTTTAATAACTTTTTTTATGCTGTAGAAATGTTACTTGTTTAAAGACATTACACTTAATAACAAATGCATGTAAAATGCTGAAATCGCTTTAAATATTTTTAACAGTTCTTATAAAAGCAGCAATTTACGCACAGATTATAAAAAAAATTTCTACAAGGAATATTCTTTAGCTGTAGAACTATTTAAATAAAATTAGCATAAAAATAACGCTAACTACTAAATATTTTTTTAAAAAAAGATTAATCACTTTTTTCCAAATAATGCTTGCAAAAATCTCAAATTTTATAGCATTTTTGAAAAAAGAATATTGCACGTTCATGAAAATTCCAGAAACACATAATACCATTTTAATGATTTTGAAGTACAGCATAAGAATATTTTTAGTTTTATATTACAGGAATAAAAAGCTAGTCTTCGTAAAAAAAAATTAAGTTTATTTTTAATTTAATATATATATTTATATACATGTTAAAGTTAAAGTGTGAAATCCGCTATTTTATAGAATAATTAGGTATTTCTTGAAATAACTAGACGTCAGTTTAAGTTCATAGAATTATTGAATTCTACGATTTAACTATAGGTATTCTATAGCATAACGGTTACTTGACCGCTAAAGTTTAAAATACGGCACTCGGAAGTTCTTTGAACCAATTCTAGCTGCTTTTAGTCAGTTTTAAACCGCTTGTAGCTGCTTTGAAATGACGTGCGTGTATGCACGCTTCATTCCATTGCTTTTAGACGTAGACTTAAGACGGTGTACTTATGTTAACATTTTACATTTTGGATTGTTAACTAATATTTTTGCAACTTTTTTCCAAACAATGGCTTCTACAGAAATGGGAGAGCAACCTGCAAATAAGAAAGTTACTTTTGGTTACTCCAGCATACTAGGGAAGGATCTTTCCGATTAGAGATGGCCAAATGAAACAATTGTACTCTAGATCTCAGTTCAGTATACGTGAACGAGAATTAATTTCCATTGAAGAAGTTCCGAATATTGACACAACGCTTCCATCTGTTGCAACAGCTCTAAGTTGCGGTACTGGACAAGGATTTAAAAAGTGCTCGTGTAAAAAAAATGTGTAATGGTAAAAATTGGGCATGTTTCAAACATAATAAGCCGTCCAATCCAAAGTGTCATCACATCAATCCTTGTTCTAATAAATAATGGAAAGTAAAATAAAGCTATCTCATAAAATTTTAATTAATATTCACTTATACATTTTTGTTGGAAAATGTGTACACAATGTTTAATGAAACAACAGTTTTTCTTCCCAGCATGTATTTGTTTTATGTTATTTAAATATAGCTATTTCTGTGCAACAAATTCTTTTTTTTTCTCCTTCTGTTTAACTAATGCTAGCAATATGAGCAATAATATCATCTGCTTTTCAATGTTATTTATCAGTTATTCTTCCGTAATAGAGATAAAATGTATTTTTCGAGAGATTTTAGCTAGTTATGATCAATTAATTTATAATATAACTTTGAAATTGTTTATTTTTCACTTTAACGGTCTAACATTAGTTATTTCATTGAATAACTAGTTATTCCATAGAATAAAAGTAGGTAAAGTATGAAATTTCTCATCCATTATGAACTTGAACTAACTTACTTAATTATTTCATGAAATACCTAGTCATTCTATAAAACAACTGAATTATACACTTTAGTGGTAACATATATATAAATCAAAAAATTAGGTACTTCTAAGACTTATATATGGAACAGGTCAGGTCAGGTGTTTTCCCTATTGTGTAGTACACGTCGGCTTGTGGATTAATAATGCATAAAGAAGATAGTTCCGTTAAAATAAAGTAAAATAATGGCGATGATGCAAGATAGCGAAAACTATGATTTTTCAGATAACGATTATGAAGAGGTGGACATTGAAAATAGTGGAAGTGATTCTTCTGTATGTAGCTTATATTTGGTACTGTAAATCAGGAGGTTTTCACGATCACCTAAACAATTTAGAATGGAACTGATTGAAAAAATAATTTCAGAAAATCACCGTGACAAGTTTTCTGCCACATCAGGAAGACGTAGCATTGATCCTTCACACCTCAGGGTAACCTCGGGGCATTTTCCAGATGTTATTCTTGTTACTGAAAAAAAAATCAAATCCAACGAGACAGTGTACTCTGTGTTCCCGTAAAAAATATTCCAGAGGTAAGCCAGTAAGAAAAGAGATCAGATACCAGTGTATAGAATGTCAGGTATCACTTTGTGTGTGTGTGTTGTCCCTTGTTTCAAAAACTATCAACAAATACTAATATTTAACTTTTTTTCCATTTGTCAGAAATAACTCGCTATAATAAGCTAATATTAAAAATAAATGCTTTAACACCTGAAAAAAAATTAAAAATTCAACTTAAAACCTATATATATTTGTTTGTTTTGCTTCCTTGTATTCAATAATAAAATAAAAAAATATGATGATTTTTTGCAATTTTTTTTCAAAAAAAATTTGTAAGGGAAGCGGTTAAAGAATTTTACTTTTTGAAGCCTTCTAACAAATGACATATGATTGTTTATTCGATATTATAAAACCAAAAGGGACATTTCAATAGTCAATAGACCCTACCTAAGACCAAAAGTGATTTGTTTATGTTGTTGGCTTCTTTGAGCGTTTCCCCACGGCTATTGGTTTTCTTCGTTTTTTCTGACCCTGCCAGATCGACCAAGAACAGCTTTCCGTATCTCCGGATGTAGTGGGTGGGGTCCTCCGAATCTCGGACTTCCGAAGTCAGAGTCAAAATAAGAATCGTGTGACTTCGAGACGAATGCTCATTCATGTTGTGGGCTCGTACTTGACGATTCTTGCGACCTAAAAGTAACATTAGATACTTAGTATCAAGTTTAAAAAACTATTATGCTGCCAGATATAAAAATGCATTCACAGAAACAACATGTTTTATCAAAGATGTAAGATATTGCCATAACGTTATCTAGGTTGAAATGTACAAGCTTATTAATTTCTCTATCATAGTTGGTATAAAGTGTCGTAAAGAGATTAAAATAACCTAAGGATAGCATTTAAATTTAGATGAAATATTTTAAAAAATATATATATATATATATATATATATCTTGTTCAAATTTTCAATCGTTATTAAAGTACTTTTAATTCATCCAATGAAGTTCAAATACATTTTTTTAAACTTGTAGGGGATGATACTTGATATTAATATAGTTTTTCAAATATTAATTCATTAATTAAATCTTATTTTTAATTTTAAATTTATTCTGCGTTATTTCTGACGAAATTAAAATTAGCTGCAACAGATGGCGCCAGTAAGTTTTACTAACGATTTTTTTTTCTTGGTTTCAAATACATTTTTCAATACTTGTAATGGATGACACTTCATGTTAATGCAGTTTTTTCAAATACTCATTCATTCATTAAATTTAATTAACTAAAATGAAATTTTCTTTATAGACCTAAGTAGGAATTGACTTAATTTTTTTTTGTATATTACTTGTTTGTTATAAATTCGAAATTTAATTCCTCGGCTCAAATTTTTTAATTAAGTTAAAATTAATAATTAAATTTTATACAAAAAAACCATATTAATTTCTTGGAATGGATACCTTTTTACGATGGACTTCAAAAAAAAAAATCGCCGGATGCTAACGCCTAACCTGAATGCTTATTTTGTAAGAAACTAAATTCGGAAATGTGATATCCTTGTGAAGAATACAAATGGAAAAATAAATAATAATAATAACGCAGTACCTTCATCTAAAACTCCTTCCAAATCGCCGGCGTCTTCGCATTCGACAACAAAAAGGTTTTCTGCGTAAAATCCTTTTTCTTTCGACCATCGAACTGGCAGAGGTTTTGTGGATGGATTCAACAAATCTAAAACCTGAAATAAAAACATTATATCTATATCATCATTGTATTTTAGCTGATTTTTAAATAAATTAAAACTTAGCTTCACCCGTCCGTTACATAAACATTTCAGATGTAAATAATTCATTCAGAATTAATAAACAATTTTAAATAAATGGTAAACATATCTACCTTTTTATTAAAATTTTAAAAGTGTTTCATTTGGTAAAGAAACATTATTTCCCCAAAATAATTTTAAAACATTGCACTCATGTCATTCATTACAATTAAATAAAATAAAATTTTTTTGCATTAAAAAATTTAGATACTTACGCATTATATCATCGACCAATTTTGTCAAATAAAATGAAGTCGTCAATTCAAAAGACTGCCGAATGTTGTCGTTATATGTTTTGTAACAATCGATTGAGCTATTTTTTACAATTGGCTGCATATCACGGCATTTGGCATTGTCTTTTTATTTGGAAAATTGGTTGATGCATTATACAAAACAGTATAACGCTAGGCATGTGCCTAGCGTGCTTAAGCGGAAAAACGATCGTGAAAAACAATGCTAAGAAACGTTTTATTTTATCAAAAGATAAACAATATGTTTAGTTATAGAGCATGATTATATTTCATACTTTAATTTTCAAATATAAAATGCTATATTTTCTTGAAAACAGAGGAAATTTAAATTTAAAAAAAACATTGTGTCTTACATGTTCTTTGTAAATTTCCATGTAGGATGCCTGTACAATGTATTCGATGTCTTTTCTTTGCTTTATCTGGTTAAACAGGTACGCAAATGCCATATGTACAACGCCAGGGGACGGCCGGACACCAGGACGAAGCAAGTCGTCGCTCTGAAAGTAGGTACTTATTGAAAATTCAACTTTTTGATTAAATGATTTTTTATTAAATATTGATAATGAAATAACCAAAAAAATAATTTAATTAAAGAAAAAAAAGGCAATTTCTGTTCTAAAACTAACGTCTTATAAGAAAATAATATTCTAAACATTAAATTATGAAAAGAATCCCTTATGCCAGAAAGTTGTTTGAATAATATAAGAGTATTCTGATCAAGTTTAATCGAATCAAAATAGTCACTTAAAGATGAAACGATGTCATTTATGGCGCGTTACCAGTTACATTAAATCTTTATACAATTTTCGGTTATGATAGGTATGTTATTTGCGTTAAATATATTTATAGCTGTAGAATAATTATGTTTGACATATTATATTTCTACATAAATCAAAATATAAAATTTTTGTAACTGTGTAAATAATTTAATGTGCTTTATGTTTACATAGCTAAGGAGGAGACAAAGTTATTACAAAAATCAAAGTTTTAAATTTTGAATATTACTGTAAATAGTACTATAATTCACACGCACCTTTACCTTAAATTACAGTTATACATTGTAAAGGTAATGGTATATTATATAATATATATAATGGTATATATATTAAAAGCATTTTTTCCGGGAGATAAAATTTTTAGCTCCAAAATGTATGTTTAAAACAAATTTTTGTTAAAAATTTGTAATTTTATTGTACAAAACAATATATTTTCATAAAAAAATATATTATTTTCCCAAATGTAATAATATTTACATCTGCTACCTGTTAGACATTAAATATTTTCGATCACACAATTGAACGCATTTCTATATAGATTTTGAACAATTCAGTAATTCGGTATGTTGAATAAGTATTTCAGACTTAAAAATTTTTGTTTAAGGAATTATGAAAAACAATAATACATTATAACGAAAAAAGTAAAAATATGTGATGAGTAGGAAAAAAAAGCTTTCATTATAATCATTCAATAGAAATAAGAATTGCAAGAATTTGAAAATATTACGAAAGTATAACATGAGAATTCGAAATATTAATTTAAATAAAAACTTAAGGAAAACAAAACGCTTGAATATGAGATCATTCATAAACATTAGATAAAAAATATTCTAAAAATAATCTCACTTGTGGGCCGGTTAATGTATAAGTTTTGCCAGCTCCTGTTTGACCATAAGCTAAAACGGTACATGCGAATCTGAAAGAATTATTAATAATTTTTTAGCAATGTACCTATATCGAAAAATATTTCTAATTATATTAAAACATGAACTTAAAGGATTCAAAAAAGTTAACTATAATCGTAAGATAAAAAAAAAGATGTACATAAGGATTATCAAAATTGAAAATTTGTCGTAAATACACTTTTAACTATAGCGATTATAAATAGCGAAACACACAAGGTGTCATAAAAAAACATTCCAGCATTTTTTTTTATTTAACTTAATATAATTAAATTTTAGGCAAAGTTCATGAATGTATTGCCAATTCTTATCAATTAATTAATTACCCAACACTATATATTTTTAGAGGCCCAGTGGCAGAGAGGTACTGTATCGAGCTTCCACACCACAGGTCCGGGATTCTATCATCAGGCTGGGCAAGGTCGATTCAGCCTTTCATTCATTCAGTGGGTCGATAAATGAGCACCAAGCTTGCTTGAGGACTAAAAACTGGAGATTTCACTTCTGACTGACCACCTGGTCGGGACATCTGCTCATGTACCTCAGCACCCAATGGTCACGTATACTGATAAGGACACGGTAGTCTTTGGCCCTCACGGACTGTTACCCACTGAGTTTAGTTTATATACTTTTGAGTTAATTCTTAATCATAAAATCACCACAAACATAAAAGACCATTAAAGCTTACCCATCTAAGGCCATATCAATGAGCCTTTTGATGCCACAGTGATCAAAAACTTCTTCCTGTGAAGCTTCAGGTTCAAAGACTACGTGAAAAGTAAACACTCGTGGGGCTCCTGTTGCATGATCGTCTAACTAAAAGGTCAAATAATTTTAATTAAAAGCCATTATTAATGATGAAGGTCAAAAAGAAACAATTTTGCCAAGTCTAATTTCCACCAGATGGGCTTAAATATTAAAAAATACTTGCAGTAGTAACAAAATATAGTTTTAAAAAACTAAAATCACGCTTTTATAGTGAATCGAACTAAAAAGTAAAAAATAATTCTTAATATAAGAATAAAATGATTAACAAGAAAATTAATGTCATTGTGGTAAAAGCGTGGGGTACTCGATATCAATTGTTATAATTTCTCACTAGTTCTATTCCGAAATGCTGAGTTAGTGTAAAAGTTTAGTACAAAGCACACATCCCACGCTTTTATCACAATGACATTAATTTTCTCGTTAATCATTTTACTTTTATACTAAGAATTCTTTTTTACTTTCATTTCGCTTAACTACAAAAGTGTGCTTTTTAGTTTTTTAAACTATAATTATTTTTCCATTTTTTAACTCGATCTACAATATTAGCATGTTTTTTTAGTTTTTTTAAACTATCATTTATTCATTGAGGAATTAATCTTAAATGCGTTATTTTATAAAATCTGGAATACCCATTGGCCTGGAAATGGCAAATCTGGAACCCATTGGCCTAATTTTTTAAAATCTGGAATACCATCAGTGTGTTAATACGGCCTGATTTGCAAAACGTATGATCAGCAGACTAAAGGAAATCTAGAAGAGCTAAGTTTGAAATATTTAACGTGGAAGAAGGTGTAAAGTCACACAATGATATTTTTCACTAAAAAGTTCACTAATTGTATTAATTCTGAGCGTTTTCGCTTTAGGGTTGTAACTTAATCTTTTAGTCACCAAATCTGGTAATGGGAACTCGTTAATCCTGATGATCCTGATCAGGACAATGGAACAAAATTATTAAATTATTGTATTGTCATCGGTCCTTCACAAGTGTGCAAAATTTCGAACTAATCTATTCTTTTAAAGTGGGTAAAAGTCGAGTTCAAAGATTCCGTTACATACAGGTGAAGCTAATAAATGCGTGTTAAAAAGGGTTTCATTTATTGAACATAAATTTATATTCTATGTATAAAATTAATTAAAACCTGTTAACTTTTATTTTGTTAAAGAAATGCATAAATGTATACAAAACTTTTATTACTCGAATAACGTGCATTATTTAAAAATTCGTCAAAATAAAAAAAATATTATCATATTTCGAAACAGCATTATTTATATATGGATAAAAAACAATTCTCAGTATTTGAATTACATTTTCAATAAACTATAATATTTGAACTATTCTTCACAAAAAGTATTGAAATTTATTATAAGTAAAATACCACACATTTTGATAGATTTTGTACAAATTACAATAATTCAACGAAATTATACATAAAAAAAATTACCGCAATTTGCCCTTCAGCTGGAAATTGAACAGCTTGAATATCTTTTCTTCCTTCTTCTTGAGTTGTGAGGGGACGAACTCTAAAATATTTCAAATATGTCCGTTAACATTTAATACTATTCGCGCTCTAAAGGCTTAGATTCTTTGTATCATGATTGTGGTAAACACATTTTGGTTAAAACTAATTTTTAAATATTGATCGTAAAAAAATGTTGTTATTTTTTTAAAAAAAGGTAATGTCTCCATTATTTTCATACCTTTACATCTTAATCTAACATTACTCAATATATCTATGATGCTAAGATTTTGATTTTGTATATTAGTTTTCCGATCCATCAATTATTACTGTTCTAAATGAATACAAAGTCTTTGTTATTCTATTATGTCTATCTTATTTGTTATCTATTTATGTGCTACTGTTTCAAAGTTCACGATAATGAGCTACTGATAGACAAACAAGTAGTAATTAAATTTCCAGAACAATAAATATTTAAGAGAGTTTATAAAAACATTAAATTTTTGTTATTATACAAATGGAAGTCCATTCATCTTACCGAGTTATATCAACCTTTTACACTAATAGTATTTGATAATAATATAAAACTGTTCTTTAAATGTTAAACGTCATTATTTTAATCATTATCTCGTTCTTAAATTATTTATATACCGTAAAATCCGGCGTATAACACGCACTTTTAACACAAAAAATAAGACCGAAATTTAAGGGTGCGCGTTATACGCCGGGTATAAAAATGATATCTTTAAAAATAAAAAAAAAAGAGATGAGTTAAAAGTTAGGCATCTACATATATTAAAATACTGTTATTTTAAAAGAAATGAGACACAATTTATTTACTTAAAAAGTTGTTGTTCAAGAAATATACTATTTTTTTGAAAAGCCTGAGGTAATAACCTCGAATAAATGATTTCAAATCATAAGAGCATTTCCTACATACATTTCACGTTTTTTGTAAAATAGGGGTGCGTGTTATACCGAGAACATACCTAAAAATGAAAAAAATACAGCTTGGAAGTATAGGTGCGCGTTATGCACCGGATTTTACGGTATTGAAGAAAATTTAAAAAACATGGATTAAAGTATTTGAATCACACACAGTATAAGAAACCTTTTCCCCCCCCTTTTTGTTACATGAAAATATAATGCAATATATTTAATATGTTGGGGTTTAAAACAACTATTTAGTTGAGCTGAGGTTCTGTAATTACTCAGTTTTTGTGATTAAGAACACATAATTTCACTCATTAAAACGTTCATAAAAACTCTGTAACTTGATATATTTATATGTCAATATAAACAATCCCAATTATTGTTTTAGTTTTTATATTTGATATCTTATACAATGTGTGTAAGACATCTTTAAGTAAGTTTATCTTCTAATATTATTAAGTAGGTACAAATTCATATTAATTGTTCAGATTTTAAAGAATAAATACAGTCAGACCCCCTATTTAACGAATTCATCGGAACCAGACGTTTTGTTCGTTAAATCGGGGTTATTCGTTATATTGGGGTCCAAACAAAGTGCGATTTTCTTGCATTTACCTTTTGGAAATTCTACAATAAGCAACTACACATAAAATATCAACAGTCAGAAATTTTACACCTTTTATTCAACCGTTAAGAATACAATTAGTGATTTATTACGTGCCAGTTAATTAAAAAATTTTAAATACCTGACTGAAAGATGTTTGAAAATCTTTTTGATTCCTGACTGGAGAGAGATCTTTTTCGATTTTATGCAAAGAAAATACAGTGTCATTTACATCCTGCTGCGTGAGGTATGTTTTCAAAGTTTCCAAATAATGTAAAATATTAGAAAATGCAACAGTTTTGTTAAGAATTTCTTAATCAATTTCTGCATCAGAATTGCTATTAACTGGCTCCGACAAATCAACAGTTTTCTGAACTTCAGTTGCACTGGTAGGCACTCCGTCATTATATATAACATAATCGTTCAAATCTTAAAATATTCCCCTGCATTGAGGAGTGAGTTAAGAAAGGAGTTCCCTGTCCTGTTCAAAACTCACCCGATAGGTTACACTTACGACTCATCTGCTCCTGTTAAGTCTAATAACGCTTTGCACCCTTGGCAATAGAAATTTGTTTCTTGCAAGAACAATAATTTTTTTTTTGTTTTGTTTTTGTTTAGGACACAATAAATCTTATTTGCAAAAAAAAAAAAAAAAAAAATCCAATTTTTCTAACACAAATTAATAAAAATAAATTCAGCTGTTGAAATAATGAATTAATTAATTGTTTATTATTCGTTAAATAGGAGGGGGAGGGGGTGCCTTCATTTTAATCGGAGAAGTTCGTTAAATCGCGATATTCGTTAAATAGGGGTTCATTAAATCGGGGTCAGATTGCATACATGTATAAAACATCACATTTTGACATCATTACTTCACAGCCCAGGGGCACTTTTTGGCACGATTCTTATTTTTGTTAGAACCAATACATTTTTATTTGTGTAAAATGTGTTCTGTATTTCATCTTCCCTTCTTTCATTTCAAATGGGTCCTTAACTTCACAAGAAAAAAAGAAAAAATAACAACTTCGTTGAATATTTTTTTTTTACTTTAAGGATGGAATATCATAAAGGAATGCATTTATTAACTTATTGATCAACCACATGGGGAAGAGCTGTATGTGACAAAAAAAAAAAAAAAAAAAAAGAGAGAAAAAAAGACCGAAAAAAAATTTTTTTTAATATATTGTTTAGAGGAGAAGGAAACGAATTTCTAATCAATTATATTCTCATAATAGTGATCATTATTCATTTCTAATTACTATTCAATGATTTTGAATTCATTTGATCCCGATTTTGTTTTTAGAAACGGCCGGAAATATATAGTCATGGAACATAGTTATTTCTTTTATTAGAAATTAAATGTCAACGTCAATAACATCTGTGCGAAAGCTGTTATTATTATTAGCTGTTATATATTCTAAAAGCTATGAATTATGAATTTTTCGAAAAAATAACCTAAAAAAAGTACATTTTCTTCACAATTTCTCTCCCTGTTTATTATAGCTAAAAGAGTTTTCAATCTTACCTGACCACAACGTGTATATTGTCAAAGTTGCCATCGTCCGAACCCAACGACATGATTGAGTCTTCGGATGCGGCCGAACTGGGCCTGAAATATATATAAATAAAAAAGAATTTGTGAAACATTTCCTAAAAAAGTGTCTTTTAAACATTACTAACATAGAATATAAATTTCAACTGATCCAGCTGTAAAAAACTTACAAATATAGGAAAAATTTCTGGCTAAATAAATATTAACTCTTTCTTCATAAATGATTAATACTTGCAAATAAGTTTCCTACATAAAATTAAACCCTGCCGAAATTAATTGATTTCAACACAATTGAATTTATTAAGTGTGGTATATATGTGATAAATATATTCAACATTTTCAACCACACGAATTCACTGTAATTAGTTCTATTTTTACACTATTTTTTAAACAGAAGTCAGAGTAATTCGTATTACTGAAACATAAACTGTCGAAATTCGGATTCATATAAGTTAAATCTGAAAAGGAAAGAAAAAATTTCATTTCCAAAAGCAGGTGCGTGTGAAATTTAATTATTTTATTTTATATTATTCATTTATTTATTGACAATGAATGATCAGTTTTTTTGCCCAAAATATTAAAAAAAAAAGGTACCTTTTTTTGATACATATAACTAAGCATAATACTTAAGAAAATGCGAAAATGGAAGAATTTTACTTTAATTTTAAATTTTAAAGTTTTCCAACTATTTTTTATTTTATAATGGTGGAACACAAAAACCCTTAAATGTTTGCTTTGGATAAGTACACTCTGCATGCTATGAAGAATGTTTCATGCATCTTAAGAGAATTTCTCACCTACTTACAAAAAAATATTTCATGTTCATACTTCTTTTTCAAACGGTTGAGAATTTTGTGTGTGTGCGCGCATGTATATATGTACACACACTTTGAAGCATGGTGTAATACTAAGTATTACATTGCAATGGGGACAGAGATAATATAGGCTTTTTCGTATTATCTTTCCATTCTCATTTCTTCTCAAGCAACGAATTGTACATTGCCTCGCCACTGCCTGTTCTTGATCGAATATTTTCAAGAATCTAAATTCCTGCCTTCAATAAAAAGTTTCAGCCTTCACTATGTGAGGGAATAGATCCATTCTTTTGCCCACCTAGAGGTGTGGGAGGAAGGGAAGAAACACTAACCATATTCAAAAACAATTTATTTATTGATCTCACAAATAGAAACACTGATTCAAGTAATTTCAACGAGAAGAGATGTTCTTAATATCCTAATATATATTATAAATGCGAAAGTTTTTGAGGATGTTTGGTCGTCTTTCACGCAAAAACAACTGAATGGATTTTAATGAAACTTAACAATAATACAGCTTATAAATCAGAATAACACATTCCATAAACGATTTTCCCATCTTATTCTTTATATTTTGTTATCATTCGATATCTTTTACTTTGAATATTATGACCTCCACCTTTTCTTTCATTTGGAAATTTATAAATTTTGAAAAACTGCACCTTATTCTCTGTTTCCTTCATTATTTCAATAATACTGATTTTATTGCAAATTAATTATTTATCTAAATCAAAAGTTCTTGAAAACTGTGTTTAACTTTCGATTTAAATATTCAGGTAGGGATTTTATTTTAGAAAAATAAAATACCACATTTTGTTTAATCTGCAAGAATAACTTTTAGATTTTTATATCTCCTTATTAACAATTGTAATATTGTAACTGTGGTGTTCTCCACCAAAGAACCGATATCCTATTGGGGAACTAATGACTTCCCAATGGCCAAGTAGTTTTGCGAGGGAAAGTACCCAAGACAGAACAACACCAATGCTTAAGTTCAAGGGCAATTCAACCTTTGACATATCTTTATCCCGCTGACAGAGAAGTGTCCGGCGCAGTTCCCACGCCAATTTCCGGCTTCCAAGTCTACAGCACGAGAGGTGACAAGGACCAATGGCCAAATAGTAATCATGGCTACGTACAAACAGAAATGATTCTGTGTCACGTGTCTCTTTTGAAGGTAGGACTTATTCCACTTGAAAAGAGACGCTCCAACGAACTCTTCAAGAGACTCCCAGACTTTCTTTCAGCCAAATTGGCTTGTATGCTCTCACACCGGCAGTAACTTCTCAATGCTGCAAATAAAGGGCATCACAATGCGTCTTACGCAGGTTTTTTAATCAATAATTCGGCTTTACCAGCTCCTCATTATAACTGTGAGAGAAAATCATTAATATTTCTTTGTTTTCAGGTAATTTAATGGAAGAACCATAAATGTGTTTTTTTTTATATCTATATCAGGGGTGTCAGACTGTGGCCTACAATGAACATTTTTGCGTCCCGGGCAGTATATCGGCACACAATAATATATAATAAAATATCAAAATTTCTCCCGAAATAGGAAAGATAGTAACAGAGAAATGTCGAATGTCAGGATGTAAACATTAATTTTTTCTTGTTCTTTTATTTATGTTTATATTATAATGTATTATTCGAAATAAACTTTAGTTTCTATGAATATTGACTTTTTTGTGGCTCACCTAAAGTTAAACCTTGCCTGTTTGGGCTAAGTTAGCCTTTGAGTTTGAGACTTTTGGTTCATATCATGTGTAACCATTCCATCTTCAATTCGAGCTACTAAATGTATACTTTTCAAAAGCTACGTTTCACTGTACAGTTCAAATAATTTCTCTCTTGCCTTTTAATTCAGTCACATTGTTTATAATAGTCCATTAAAAATGCTTTTCCGTATTTAAACATTAATTTCCATTACAGAGTTCCGTGCTTTGTCAGTATGCCAAAACAAATATTAGTTTCAATATTCAATGATTTATGCTCTTATTTGTGTAAGTGTAGATTTGCTGTTTACTTATTGTTCTAGGTATTTCTGCATTAGCAACTAACTGCTATTATTTGATTAATCAAAAAATTCGAGCTGTTACTGAGCCTAATTAAATCAAAAGAAGGCAATTTAGAAAAAATAAATTAAATGGGATATTACGTATCCTATTTAAAGAAGATTTTTTTTAAAAAAAGAATATTATGATAAATATCCTAAAAACAAAATATATATTAAAATAAATCATCGTAAAAAAAATCTCGTAATTAAAATTATAACTTCATATCTTAAAAACGCCGACATTTTACGAATGTTGAGAAAAATTTCAAATTTAATTAAGCAAATTTTATTTTAAAATTAAGTTAAGTTTGAAGTTTTATTCTATATTATCGTTTAAAAATAAAGTTTACAAATGGATAATTACCTGAAGAATTGCTTACAATGGATTGAATACAATAAAATTAAGAATCAGAATCTACGAATAACCAAGTAATACAACAATAAAAAGCAGGTGTTTTATGAAATAAGTTACTAATATCAGTCATTACGGATGAAATATAACATACTGTGACGTGTGTGTGTGTGTTTGAGATAAATAACGGTAGCGTGATAATGATTAATTTAAACACTTAGTTTCTTTATGTCACAGCTATTATTTACAGATTATACATTGAAGTTATTAAACTTATTAAAAGATTATTAGAGTTCAAATGATGTGGTTTGTGAGAGAGGAATTCTTTTCGGAGTCTGCTCAGTTCGAAGGTTTCAAAACATCTCTCATTCTCCCTCTCTCTCTCTTCGAGGATCAGGGGCCGGCGCCCTTTTAACATCCCGTTACATCCTGCTAGTGACGGGAAAGGGTCCTTCGGGATGTCAAAAGGTTTCGGGGGAGGTCTCAAGGCGGGACTACGCAATAACCTTCGAGATACAGGTGCAGAATGTACGTGTGATGATTCACAGCTGTGTGGCGGGAATCGTTACAATGCCAAAATATAGCTTTGGGCAAATTTTTTTACTGGACTATTTAGGAAGGAAATTGAGGATATCCCTAAAAATGGTGATTTGGGAGATTTTACAGTAGATTTTAAAGAATTTCTACGATTTTTAAAATAAAAACATTTAATTATAAGTAAATACTGAATTATTTTATTAGAACTTAGTTAAGTTCATGTTTAGCTAATTCCAATTTTTCTAAAAGTAATATTTTCAATACTGTCGGCTCGGTGATTTGAGTTAGCATTCCTGTCTTCTTAGCTCAAAGTTCGGGGTTCGATCCCAGCCGGAGTCGATAGATTTTCCGGTTGCGAAAATCAAAGACACGCATGTCATAGGATTATATGTCACGTAAAAGAACCCTTGAGTATCAGTATTTGGCCCTGGTATTCTTGGCAGAATTAAGTCACGGCAGTGTTTAGCATCCGAGGTGAGCTCGAACTGAATAAATCCAAGCATAAAAATTTGGTGGCTGGAGCCGCCACTAGATGGTGCCCACCCCCCAATGAAATAGTTCTCAGTCTGAATACGTTTAATATATTTTAATACCAGAAAAATTTTTATTTCCTCAAAATTTGAACCAATCAATTTCATGTATTCCTTTTAATTCGTTCAATAAGCCGTAAATTTGTTATTGTTTTGTTTTTTTTGGTTGAAGCTAGCTGTTTAAAATTCAAAACTTCAGATTTATTTCAATAGTTTTAATTTTTAAGAAAACTGTTTATTCGCACCCATCACGGAGAATGAGTCGATATGTTTTACGCAGCTTTGTCTAAAAAGTTCCCTAAAAGCAATTTGATTAATAAAGCAGTAAAAAAAAGTTTTTTAAGTAAAGAACAAAAAAAAAAAAAAAAAGCAGAATACAACAAAGAATTACAGATGAAGCTTTCATCGATGTGTTTCGTGCATAAAGATATATGGCAGTTGTGTGACCTTGATAAAGAAATTGTGCCAAAAAAAATTAGTTCACTGGTAGGGCGTAGCCTTTCACCTTGAAAAGATGCCATCTGTTCATCACCTCATGTGAGATCAATACTCGGATGTGTAAATGAAAGGAGCAATTTTTTTCACAACTACCGTAGAAATAATAGCATGCTTTTCATTATATTATTTTACTGTCTATAGGTCACGCGATAAGTTATTAAATTTACAATTCTAGTTTTTGAAAAAAACCAGATTATATGTTCCACAGAGCATGATGTATGCTGAATTGACAAAACAGAAAAATCGATGTGTAGAAAATACTAATTGCAGTGGTGTGTTTTCCTATTGGAAGTATTTTCTTTTTTCCAATATTTTTCTTCGATGGAATGTATTCCAATCACTTGAAAGTGTAATACATGTCTCATAACTAAAAATATTATTACTTATTTCCAGCTTTTTCGTGTTGAAACTTTGGTATTTTTAAATAAAAAGTCGTCATCTCACACTATAATAATCTAATCACATATATGTATTATCAGGTTATATATAATGTGTGTGTATATGTGTGTAAAGCATAGATAATAACACTAAAAGTATTTTAATTTTCACCCAGACCGCAACGTATACGTGTCAAATACTTTTACATTCAAAATATTACTTGGGATTCTATCTTTAAGTGGAAATGTTGTTAATTTAGAAGCTCAGTGGCTGAATAATAGCGACTCGGCCTTTTATCCTTCTAGTAAGTCGATAAATGAGTACCAAGCTTGTTTGGGAATTATACACTAAGGACTTCGAGTCAGGCTGACCACCTGACTGGAACATCTGCTCATGCACCTCAGGTGCTCACCCAAAGGTCATGAAAACGGAGATGGGTATACAGTGGACTTTATTTTAGATTAGTTAACTTTTATTTAGCTACAGCTGGCCACTGAGTTTATTTTGGTTTAGTTTTTGTTCATTTAAGCATATTTACCCTATAATGTAAAGTAAAATATGAATTTTTCCTTCGTTTCTTAAAAATTTAATTACGCTACATTTTAATCCCTGAATTTAATAACAACTAAATTTTTTTGTTTAAAACATATATAAATATTTTATGAGTTATACAATTTGCATAAAATAAATTTTAATTCATTAAATACTACTACTGTTGTAACGATTCCTGCCACACAGCTGTGAATCGGCTTCTTTATGGATATGAACCCCAAATTCAAGGAACATTTGCAATCTTAAATTATTGCGAGGCCCTGTCTTGGATCACCCCGGAAACCTTTGACACCACAAGGAGCCTCCCTCCTATTCCGCCCACGAACCGGATACAACCCGAGGATAAAGGGGGCATCCGCGGTCATCTCCGAGACCCTAGCGAGAGCAGAGAGAGAACAGGAGATGGTTTGTGTGAAAAGTTAGTTGAGAGCGGACCCAAAAAAGCTGCTTCCTCACAAACCACAGAACTTGGACTCTGACAGTCTATTAAGTTTATAACTTCAATGTATAATCTGTAAATAATAGCTGTGACGCAAATAAATTCTCAATACTTAAATTAATCAATATCACGCTACCCTTATTTATCTCAAAGAATGTGCATAAAGTTAAGAGTGAACAAAGTTAAGGTATCCGACTACGTTCGGAATCGTGATTTGGCAAAAGCGTATAAATGGATAATATTTATGATATTTAGCGTCACTTAGATCAGAAAACGTATATAAAATTGTTTTAAGAATAGTATTACAATAAAAAATTATTTAAGTACAATATTTTGACAAAAAATGAACATAGAATGACCCATTTTCAAAACATTCTGCATTTATGAAAAATGCTTCTATTATAATAATATTCTGCCTGTATATTAGCTCGACCTCTGTACAGAGGCTGAACTAGAATTTTTGAAACATATAACTTAGAAGTGAGTTTATCCATGTTTTACGACAACAGAGGGGAGCAATTTTAAGAAAAAAAAACGCCGATAATTATTTCAAATGGTTGTAACTCTGAAAATAATGTGAATTTTTCAAAAATCATAGTTGAGCCTCTGAACAGAGGTCTGAGCTATATACAGGCAAAATATTATTATAATAGAAGCATTTTTCACAAAAGAAGAACATTTTGAAAAAAGATTATTCTAAGTTAATTTTTAGCCGAAATATTGTATTTAAATAATTTTTTTGTCAAAATGTCCTTAAAACAATTTTATTATTGTATTCTAATCTAAGTGACCTTAAACATCCTGAAAATTATCCATTTATGCGCTTTTTTTATATATATAAATCTCGGTTCCGAACACATAGTCGGATACATTAAAATAATTATAAATGTACGCAAAATTAGTATTAGTATTAGTATTATAGTATTAGTATTAGTATTTAGTGGAATAGCTATGTATAAGCTTCAAGGTAGTTTCCTATTTCACTGAGATAGGAATGAAAATAGGTACTCCACCCCCGAAAAATATACCCAATTTTTATAAACGGTGTGACTCCATTATTTCTTATACGTGCATGGGAAGACTAAATGCCACTCATTGTTTGTTTTGTGGCAAATATTTACACTCCTTATGAATAGATTACACTATGAACATGAATTTCTATTCATTAATATATTTGTTTTTGTACCTTGTAATATCAAGTATTCCCTTGTATGTTTGCCTTATGATAAACTCTATTATCTATACGCAGATCAGTTCTGTTTATTTTGTTTTATCGGCATAAAAAATTTTTAATACATAGAACAATATTCCCCAAATAAAATAAACTGAACAAAACTTGTAGTGCTCGTGACCGAAAAAATTTTCATTGTGACTATGATTACTAAAAAACAAGTAATATATATATAAAATAAAAATTAAAGTCAATTCCTACTTAGATTAACAAAGAAAATTTTTATTTTAGCTACTTTTTATTAAATTATTACAATTAATATATATATATATATAAACGTTAATATTAATATCGTATTGTCATCCAAAACAATCGTGTAAATAAAATTTCAGTTCAACTGAATGCTTTAAAACTTGAGAAAGAAACCTTTTCAAGTTTTGACACAAGTCGCCAAAAGGGTCGCTAAGTCGCCCAAAATGATGCCAACGTGGCTGTATTTGTAATTCTTTAAATAATTAGTTTTAATCATCTAATTTTTATTAATTATAATTAAATTATTATATTGTCATCCAAAATAATCATGTATATAAAATTTCAGCTCAATGGAGCGCTTTAAAATGTATTTTATTAACAATTGAAAATTCCACCAAGATAAATAAATAAATATATAGAGAGTGAGAGCTTATAGTAGGAATTGAATGAAATTATAGTTATTATTCGCATGATGATGTGACAACCAACTAGCGGTTGTTGGTGTTTTGGGGTATGAGTAAAGACCAGCTATAAAAAGTTTTAAATTCAAATTTACTACCCCTTTCACTTAAACCACACCACTAACGGTAGGAAATGCACTAAGTAACTAATAAGAAAAGCAATTACAAGCTTAAGGCAACAATATATAAGTATAATTTACTCTACTTACTCTTGGAGCTCTCTGGAATTCTAGGCTATAATTCACCGTAAATCTCTTACTTGTACGACCTATGGTCGTAATTCTTAAGCTCAATTTTATAACTTATTCTCCAATTATCAATAATCGACCATACAGCGACTATCCACCGACTAATATCGCGTACCTAAATGTCAACGCTTAAATAGAACCACTCATTTGCATAAATAACGTCTTCTTCTTCGGGAGAAAGTTTTCAATTTAACATACAGTTAAAAAGTACAATTTTACCCCAAGATGATCAGCTAGAGGTTCACGGAGGTTCACCCGTTACAATGATTGCGAAAAATTACTGATATCATATTAATATATCCTACCGTAAAAAATTAATTCCTGGTTGTAAAGAATCGTTTGATGTAACGATCTTCCATAAAAATTAAGTCATACAAATTAAGAAAAAAAAAAGAATATAATCAGGTAATACTTGGGGAACTATTAATTATTGTGACATTAACTCTAAATGCATGGATATTTTTATTCAAATTAAAGTGTGTGATAACTTAAAATATTCGATATATTACTTCATTTGACTCAAGTTTTGATGAATTTTCGAAATTTAGATATCTTTAGTTAACACTAGAAAGACTGAAACTTAGTATAAAGCAGCCAAAAGCAGTCAAAATGAATGTATTGCGAAAAGGAATTTGTTTAAAATTAACTTTAAATATTTTTTATATTATTTACAGTCACATAACAAGTTATTAGTAAAAATAAAAAAAAATAATAAAAATTACTTCACTTGGAAAAAAAAATATATTCTAAGAAATTCTAAGAAATTGTGCATTATATACGTAATTGTTTTTCTAATTGAAATTAAAAAGCAGTCAAAATGACTTCCTTGAGCAATCTTGTATTAAATGTAATTCGAATAATACATTTCCATTGTCTTAAAGAATAAATGGAAGTTTTTTTTTGTGTGTGAAACATTTAAATTACACTTACCTAATAACGTAACATATTTTTTATTTATGGTGAGCGGAATGATGTCACCTAACAGTTGGTTCATTGGTTAACAGTGCTTTCGCGAGTTCTCTTCTTAAAAGTATTTTATGTTTTAAATTGCATATATGTTCGATTTGCATTTTCATGAGCAAATATTGTGTAATGCTCATGGTTGTTTTTGCCCAACTGGCAAGATACTGCAGAGCAGTGGTTCTTAAACTGTGGTCCGCGGACCCTTTGGAGTCCGCAAAAATCTCTCGCTTAATGTTAAGATTCCCCTCTTTTACAGACTTTGAAGGACCTCGCGGAAAAATTGAATGATATGCAATTCTATATTAGTTCAATAAATTGCTCCTGATAAAAAAACTCTACTAGAACATGAATTTCGATCAAGAATATTCAGTTCTTTAATTGTTTGCAATTACATAGCCATTACTACAACGCAATATTTTCAAAAAGTAGTAGAAACACTTAAGATAAGTAGCAGAGGTAATCTTAGAATTATATAGAAGAACCTTTAAATCACTCAGCCATGTGTTGGGAGTCAGAAAGGGGTTTTCAAAATCTTGGTGGCCCACGATGTAAGCTGATGCATAAAGAGGGGGGGGGGAACGAAAGCTTTAGAACCGCTGCCGTAGAGTATTATTAGAAGCAATCGTATATGTTTTGTACATTTTTTAAAAATGTAATTTCATATTCTTTTAAATTAAGTTCTTAATAAATGAGTATTAAGCTCAGTTATGAATTGTTTTCATTATAATCCTTACAATAATTATTTTATAATTAAATTTAATGTTATATTACTTAATAAAAGTAGCATAATTTAATTCACAAATGCAAAGAAATTAATCTGTGTCTTTATTAATCCTATATTAAGCTATATTAAATATTAAAATTTCCCAATCCAATCAAATAACAATGTACACAAATGACATATCTACACACAAATATAAATGCTATTCAAGTTTTCATTTACATTTATTAATTGTATCTCTAATGAGATAATAAGCTTTTCGCTGCTTAAATTTGCAAACATAATTCACTACACATTTTATCAATCAATTAAACTTAGTATTAAATATTAGAAATTTTATTTTGTGTTTATAGTTTTTATTACTAATAATGCTTCACGCATAACTTAACATTAATTCCCATTTATTACTGAATTACATTTTTTAAAAGTACGTTTCATACTTTTGTTTCATAAATACTATGCCCATCTTATACAAAAAATATCATATTGGGGAAAAATACAAATTCGCCTTTCATATAAAACAAAATATTACCATATTCTTAAATACTGTGCCCATCTGAAACAAAAAAATATCATATTGGGGAAAAAATACAAATTCGCCTTTCATATAAAGCAAATATTACCATATTCTTAAACAATATTACAGTGATGTTTTAATTCAGGAATCAATGTATGAAAATCAGTAGTTTATTCACGTAGAGTAATAACTACTAAAACATATTTAAATATCCCTACGTATTTTATATTGTATTGTTGTTGTTGTTACTAATGCCACAGAATTCATCATGGCAAAGAACTAGATTGTACACCTATCGTTAGCCGTAGCCTTGAGCACTATGCTGGAGACAATACGTTTTGGCTCACTTCCACCCCAATTGTGACAGACAACACCCTGGGGGTGGTCAGGGGCCTCCCACCTCTCTTCCCTTTGCAACAACCTCACGAGAGTGACTTGCAGCTGGACGGCTATTTAGAGCAGCGGTACTCAACTTTTTTCCCCACCGGGTCACAAACACATGATAGATTTTTCTTGAAGGCCGCATGCACATAACAGTTATTTCATGCGAGCCGCAACAAGTGGGTAATGGAAAAAACACACTATAAGACCAGAGCAACATTGACAACAAAATCGATCAAACTATTAAAACACATTTTTGGCTTTCATTTTAATACTATATTGACTTTTCTATGAAACACACACACACACAAATATTTATTTTTATTTATTTTTTCCTGGGTTATGGGATACATTATATTTCCTTTCATCTATGACCAAGCCTCTTGGTTACATTCTACTATTAAAAAAATAAATTGATAGCAAAATCGATAGATTTCATTGCTTGATTGATAGAATTTCCTGCTAAATTTTTAGTACATAGTGCTCCAACAATTGAATTTCTTAGTGCAATGGGCCATGACCGGGCCACTCAGAAAAGACTAGCTGTCAGCTGGTTGAGTATCACTGATTTAGAGTATCCTCATGCCGCGAAGGCACTATACCAGCGGTACTCAACCCTTCTTTCAGCCGGACTACATACCTATGATAACTACTTCATGCGGGCCGCATACATATGAAATTATTTTTCGCGGGCCGCAACATGTGGATGAATGGGGGAGGGGGTGGACGCTGTAAGAACAAAGAGATTTAAAATGCAGAAATTGATCAAAATATTAGTAGTTTTAGATTTCATCATATTTCAAACTATATTAAACTCAGTCAAATTCAACTCACAGAAAAAAAAGGGTTTAATGCGTTTTTTACCCTGCTATGGGGAAATTTTGATTTCCTTTCATCAATGATCCCACGGGCCCGGCGCCGGGGGGAGGTGTGGTGGTGGAAAAAAAGAAGACATTGAAAGATTTGTGCTTAGTGGTATAGTGACGAGCAAAATTATATTTTTCAAATTTAGCATGGCAAGTTGTTAACCAAGTTTGTTTTTTCTACGAAATAGTCAAAAGATCCCAATGGTCTTCAAATAACAAATATTCTTTAGATATTTTTTGCTTGGAAGGCATGAGGGTTAATTAAAAATTAGTTCCACCCATAAAATAGTCGCTATACTACTTTTATTTGTTAACACATTAACTGTTACAATAGAAACAAAGTTATCCCGGACTGCCTAACAGTACCACATCAATAGCAAATCGATATATGGGACTGCTTGATTGATAGAATTTCTCGTTAAATTTTAATACATTGTTCTTAAATAATTGAATTTGTTAGTGAAACGGAGCATGACTGGGCCACCCAGAAAGGTCCGCTGCGCCGCAGATTGAGTATCGCTGCAATATGCATTTACAAACATCCATGCCCTCTTCAGGATTCGAACCCAGGTCTTACGGCACAGCAGTCTGCGTCTCTAATCACTATACAGGATGGGGAGCTATTTTAATGTAATGTGTTTGAATATTTTATTATGATATTTATCCTTAATTGTTAACAGAAAAATTCATACTAACATAGTATTCTCCATAAATTATTGGCTTAAAATTTTCTAACTTCAAAATATAACTATACGGTTAAAATTTACAAATTTAAAAACGGCGTCAATGTAAAGCATTTATAAGCGCTGACTTTGATCGAAAATTTTTATCAACACTATTTTAATTTCCATAATGCCCGATTACGTAAAAAATATACGCATTTTGAGTGCATTATCTAACCTTCCCCCGCCTTGCAAAATTTATTATTATAATATTATTTATAATTATAAGAATGTCTTTGCTCTCCCTGAGATTTTCCAACTAAAAAAAGGTGTGTTTTTACAATGAAAAATCGCAGTTTTATCATAAATAGCAAGT
The DNA here is from genome assembly GCA_019973955.1 of Trichonephila inaurata madagascariensis. Taxonomy (NCBI): domain Eukaryota; kingdom Metazoa; phylum Arthropoda; class Arachnida; order Araneae; family Nephilidae; genus Trichonephila; species Trichonephila inaurata. The sequence goes on from BMAV01016457.1 coordinate 97,644, forward strand.
TCAATTATTTTTATATAGCTCCAATAATCAATGCAAATAATTTGTCACAACACATTTCGTAATTCAATGAATGATCAGTCTCTTTAACAAGCAAGATATCTTTCTAATAAATTTCCCGTAAAGTCAATTTCTCAATTAGATATTCCAATGCGTGCTGGACTCGATTAATCCTTAAGTGTAACACACATGCACATGTTAAGTGATCGACTGACTGTTGCAGAACACGACTTTTTTTTTTTGCTTCGAATATAAAAAAAACCTCAGGGGGGGGGTTAAAACCCCCCCCCCCCCTGTTCCGTCAGAAATTTATAAATGCAATTTACCGTTGTTGATCACGCGATATCAACATGATCCTATTTTATTTTTGGATAGATAAGAAATGCATTATATAAATAAATAATACATGAAGAGGGAAAAATTGCTTTGTTGAAGTTATAGTGAGTTTTGATTACGCGTTAGTTTTTGTGTTTCACATTATGATACATTTAAAGATCTTTTATCTTAATCAATTAAAAAAATCTTGTCCTCTATCATAAAATTAAATTTAACTTAAATTTGTTATGCTAAACATGCTATTAGTAATATCTTTAGAAATTTAAAAAATTTTCTGAGTGAATTTTTTAAGAAAAAAAGTTTTTACTGTTTATATATATATATAGTATTGTTCTGTTTACTTACTTTTCATACTTGTCAAAATATACATATTTGATTTTCTTGATTTTTACAATCAAATAAAAATATTTTAACATAAATTTAGCATAAAAATAAAACTTAAATTGCATTGAATAATTTAGTATTAAAAATCAAAGCATCTTATCGTACGCGGTCCTACACATGTAGTAAACAAAACAAAATCATATGAATTTACAATAGATGGTTTTATTTTTCTTTATATGAAATTTGTGAAGCGATATCATTCCTTAAATAAGTTGCAATATGATAGGATTCTATTGTTTGAATAATATTATAAATAGAATTTATAAGCATCTGACATTTTTCTTGTGTAATATGTATACATCGAATTACTTGACTATCGAATTAAAAAACAAATTGATAAATTTTTCTTAAATTTGTATAATTACGAGTAGTTATTAGGAATCAGGAATAAATTGGCGTGTATGATCATTTCTTAAAGTTTATCAGAAGAAATAAAATATGAAAGTTGACCACTAAGAGATTTCCTTTTTTTTTCATAATTATAAACAGATTTTATTACCTAGGAAAAATGCTAAAAGCCAATATTGAGTGAAAACTATTCACAGAATGAACATAATAACGTAATGCAATTCAAAAATATTTTGTGGGATAGAAACAAAATAATTCTGATTTTAAAATACATATGAACATATGACAAAATAAGGGGGAAATTATAGATATTTTTATCATTATTTTTATTTTTGCTTTTAATTCCTATTGCTCGCATGAAGCTTGAGTAAAAGGCCTTCGACCTTATTTATCTTTTAACAAACAAGAAAAGATTGACAGGAAAGCAAATGTAATATTACACTTGATCTTAAAAACATTTTTTATGAAAGAAATTTGATATCTAAACAACTGAAATAAACTTACGAATCGATATTCCAATTTAAAAACTGCATAAAAACTTTACCTTTCAAGCAGTCGTTCTAACATAAGCACATTACAATGCGCAACAACATCCAAACGAACTCTCAAAGATCACGACCCCCACACACTTCTGTATGTCTCTTTATAACTATTTCAAGTGATTTCGCTTTGCACTCGCACATCTACTGATTGTGCGGGATACAAAGGTATCACAATCACACCAAATCAATAATCGGTGAATTAAATTCGTTTCCGCGTTAGATGAGTAGCCCTTTTTTGTTACCCCTCATCATTACAACCCGTAGTATGTGACGGATGGGGAAAAAAAATGATTGGAAGCTCTTTTCTGGGATGGCCTGCTTAGGGAACCGATTAGTGATGTGGGGTCAGCGTACGCCTTATACATTCTTTTTCATATCTGTCTTCCTTAAATGGATTTATAGGATGATATCTGTCGATACCGAACACGTTATGGGTGCTGAGTTGGCAGTAAATTTTCTCCGTTGTGTGTGTGTGTGTGTTCTGTAGTTCTTTGAAAAGTTTTCGGTTGAATTATTTGGGTTTTTTTCTTTATACTTGCTTAACATTAGATCAGCGATTCTCAACCTTATTTTTGTTGCGGTACATTTTTAACAATTTCACAGTTGGGCGGCATACTAACAATAAATAAGTTTAAAAGAATTTTACTTATCTATAATATACTATGTAAAATAGAGTTTATGATAATAATTTTCATCGTTAAATAATACTCACGACAAAGACAACAAAATATTTATTCAATAATTAATTACCAGTGGTTGAGTGGTAGGGCATCGCGTTTCCATACCACAGGTCCGAGGTTCACACCCCGGGCTGGTCAAGGTCGACTCAGCCTTTCATCCTTTCAGTGGATCGATAAAGGAGTACCAAACTTACTTGGAAACTTAATACTGGGGGTTTCGCGCCAGACTGACCATTTGATCGGAACATCTTCTCATGCACCTCAGGAGCTAAGGTTACGTATACTGATATGGACACAGTAGGCCTTGACCCTCATGGCCTGTTGCGCCATTGAGTTAACTAATTACTAATTAACTATAAGAATACATTTAATGAGAAATCTGAGCTTAATGATTTTTGATAATTTCTTTTATATTGGGTCGTAAAAATGATAATGCCACTCTCAGTTCGTCATCTACGTTTAAAAGTTTCGAAGTTTTTTTTTTTTTTTAATTTTCATATTTGTTAATGCTGAAAATCCAAATTCACACAAATAAAATAAAATGTAGAAAATCGTAGCAATTATTTTAAAGCTGTTTTGACTATTATGGTATAATCGCCTCTAATTTTCATCTAAAATGAATTCATTGGCTCTTCTGAATTGTTTTGAAATTAAATCTCGATTATTACGGAAAGAAATTAGTTCTTCCTCTTCATTCAAAGTTAATTTATATACATATGTATCCGTATAGGAATGGATTACGAACCCAATAAGTTATTCTTATCTTAATTTGGGAAGAAATGAATAACTCTCTCCTCTAGTGTGTTAACGTGTTCAATAACAATTTCATGAATGATTTATTTCTATAAAACTACCAAATGCTCCGGACATTTTTATTTTTTCTCTCAGAGAAAAAGTAATAATTTTTAAAAAATTGGAGGTACACTTCAAGAATTTGGTGGCACACAAAAGAGCCACGGCACATTGGCTGAGAATCACTGCATTAGACGAACTGATTGTTTGTTTTAGCTCTTAAAATGCCATACGTGTTCCACAAAAAATAACAAACGACGTTTAAGTAATTGTGTCCTAAAAATAAATTTAAGGTATCTAAGCACGTTCAGAATACTTTTTTTTAAAAATAGCGTACTAAACATCATAAATACTTTTTAAAGATCAATACCAATAAATATTAACACTTAACCAGCAACATTTAAAACAAATTATCTAAGCTTTACAAAAATTAAAATTGTAAGTGAAATTTTAGCAATTTTTAAAAAAAAAATTTTTAAGCCCGTTAGAGGAGAAGTAATTAACATATACCCCAATAACACTATTACTAAAACTACATATATTTATCTAGGGAATGCACTAAAATTTTAATGTTTTATTAAAATATAAAAATCCTAAAGCTGATCGAATAAATAGTTTAAGAAATGTGACATATTTATGCGACTATTATTCAAATAACCGGCCATAACTCAAAAAATATTCAAACAGTAAGCATTGTTTTTATCCATTCCCTAGGAAGTATTGTAAGTATAAAATTCAAAATGTTTCATATAAAAAAAAAGATCTGTATAATACTTTGAGTTATCAGACTCGTCATGATAGATTTTGAACAACTTAAGGGCCATATATAGTAGATTAAAGACCTACTTCTGATCTTTCTAATTTTATGTAGTTATTCAGACCAAGTCTCTATATAAAATAGATACAAAATAATATGTTCTTAAAATCAAAAGTTTGCTCTCTTCAATACAATTTAAGAAAATGTATGTTTTGATTTCCAACAAGTCTGAGTACCTTAAAAAAAATCCTATTAATACTATTTATTTGATAAGTGAAACAAAACGAAGATAGAAAACATTTAATGTATTAAACTTTAAAATAATTGTCATTAAAAATCGTTTTCAATAAAAATAAAATAAAATTTTATCGTTCTTTAAGGTATCCGACTACGTTCGGAACCATGATTTTAAAAAAGCGCATTAATGTATAATTTTCCTGATATTTAGTGTCACTTGGATTAGAATACATGTATACAATTGTTTGAAGGACATTATCACAAAAAAAAATAATTTAAATACAATATTTTGGCAAAAAATTAACTTAGAATAACCTTTTTTCCAAATGTTCTCCTTTTGTAAAAAATGCTTCTATTGTATTAATATTTTGCCTGTATATAGCTCAGACCTCTGTACAGAGGCTCAGCTATGAATTTTGAAAACTTCACATTATTTTCAGAGTTACAACCATTTGAAATAATTATCGGGGTATTTTCTTAACATTTCTCCCTTCTGTTTTCGTAAAACATGGATAAACCGACTTCCAAAATATGCATTTCAAAAATTCTAGTTGAGCCTCTGTACAAATGTCTGAGCTATAGACAGGCAAAATATTAATACAATAGAAGCATTTTTTACAAAAGAAGAACATTTGGAAAAAAGGTTATTCTAAGTTCATTTTTTGCCAAAATATTGTACTTAAATAATTTTTTATTGTAATACTATTCTTAACCCAATTTTATATACATTGTCTAATCTAAGTAACGCTAAATATCATAAATATTATCCATTTACACACTTTTGCAAAATCACGGTTCCGAACGTAGTCGGATACCTTAACCAACACGTTTTTCTTGGGATTAATAGCAAAACCAATTTTACTATCCATTTTTAAATAATAATAAATATAACATATCCTATGTAAAATAAAGTTATTGTATGCACACTGAAAATATTATGCAGTAAGAATGTAAGAAAAAAGTACAAGTTATATCTTTGCACATCAATTTCTTACTACTTCGATATTACTCCGTTTCTTTTGATGTACTATAATTCATATCGACAACGAAAGACGTTAGTGAACATAGATTTCTTGAAGCTTATTTGCAGAAAGAGTAAAGGAATTTTACTCAAAATAGACACTTCATACGATTATAGTTTTTGCACTATAAAGCAGTATAAAAGTTTAAATTTAACGTACATCATGCATACAATTGCTTTGTTATTTTTCATAGTTATTTAGAAAAATGTTTTAAAATATAAATGCATTTTGAGAACTGGGGAACTAAATTCCTTTTTATCCTTTTTACACTAAATTATAATTTTCAATTTTATTCCTGAAGGATATTTAAAGTATCTCTTTGCTATATTAGATATTAAAAATTTAAATAATGTTTAAGTTATGTTAATGTTTAATATAATGTTTTTCTCTTACGTTTTGTACATTTATTTTTGTGGCCTCTGAAAAGTAATACTTTAACAGAGAGTCTATTTTACCTGTAAAAAGTGCTACCTACTCAAACAGCATTACAAATATAAAGAAATGAGATCTATTAATAAATTATTCATATTCAATAGAATTTCGATAAAATTAGTAAAATGATGCACTTTTGAGTGCCATTGAACAAAGTATCAAAATAAAAAAATACTGTTATTGACATATTTTAATAAAAAATTATAAGTATAAATCAAAATGATTGTAAGAGATGATTTCCTTAGTTTATAAATTTTTAATGTCATAGATAAAATATATTGTACAAAGAACGTTTATCCAAAACATAAATAAAGAGGCTTAGCTTATATATATAGCTTCTTTATTAATATGTTTTATCAATAATTCATTTAATTTCGAATTAAATGATTCTTGATTGAAGGAAAATATGTCATAGTAATTTTAGGATTCTTGATTCCTATTAAAAAATCCATGTTGATTTTTAATGTGTACATATGAATTCATATATAAGAAATAAATTTAGAACCCAAAAAATATTGATATTTCAATTTATGACGTAAGGTTAAAAATATCATTTTTAAAATTAAATTATTGTCAAAATCCTTTCAGAAATGTAATCTTTGAAACTTTTACCAGTCTACCCCATGTGCATTGTTACAGATATTAAAATTAAATTTTTATGTAAAGTTATTGTTTATTTTGAAGCTTTTATGATGCGTTCATTAACCGAATTTCAACTTCGTTTATTTTGTAAATGAATTATATATAATGTTTTAATTTTCAAACTTAAAATATTAAGACAGTACATTAATACAATATACCTTATTTTAAGTAATAATAACCATTGGGAAAATAAAATAAAATCCTTTAAGACAATGAAAAACTTTTTTTCCCATTAAAACAAACATTAAAGACAATATGAATTTCAATTTGCCTATTAAGTTTTTCTTGCAAATGAATTCATTCTGAGGATTTTTTTTAAATAATAAATAACTCATTTCATTCTATTTGAGAAGGTAAATTATATTCCATAGGATCTTTAAATTGATAACCTCTACATTAATTAAAATTTTGTAGCTATAACTTCTTTATTGATTCGAATTTAAAGTTCAATCATGTTATTTTTCTCGTCTATTTTCTTCGATCTTCGTTTAATCAATTAAAGGAGATATTTTCAGCGCATAAAATTGAAAGTTAATAAAAATTCTATTCAAGAAATCCTCTCGTAGCGAATATCTCTGTAAATGTGTTTTTCTTTTGTATAACGATAGTACAAGGTAAAAACAACTTTTCTTCCTTGCATTAAATATAAATCTTGAATCGATATATCTTTTTCTACCCTAAAGCGCAATTAGAGTATCTCATTCGCATACATTTCCCAATCTATATATTTAGTAAATGGTGTATGTATAAAGAAATTGGGGTCCTTTAATATTTTGAGGTTAATTGGTAAGAAATAAGTACTATAAATTATATCCAAGAGACAGAGAAGGCAATTTGAATCTCTTCGATGTTAAATTGAAATATCCTTCAAAAAAACTATTTCAAAAACGCTTTTTGTTTTAAAATTTAATTTTCAAATTTAATTCTCCTTCTTTCTAATTATTTTAATTCAATATTGTAAGCTGTTTAAAGAATTTTTTTGGAAATGTATATACAGATGGAATTATTCAAGCATATCTCCAATCATAATAAAAGACCTTTGTTCTTATTTCTCATTTGCATAATTATACTTGAAACATAACAGAACTGCCTGAGAGAAATCACGAATAAAATACTTTACAACAGCCTTTTAATAAATGAATTGCTTAGCTCACAGAAAAAGAATGAAAATTGAAATTTTACAGCTCATAAAATAACCAAGATATACTACTCAGAATCATGAAAATATGAGCACGAAATCCTAAAAGAGTATTTACTCAAGTATTACGGCATCCTATGAATACTAAATAGTTAATACAGCATCCATTAAATTTGAATTTATTTTACTGCTTTTATTTTTTTTTATCCCCGAAATTTTATTTTAACAATACCGAGAATCCGAGTTACTATGGTTACACACAACACTGTTGAAAGTGCACCGTTTAAAAGCCGAACAAGATTGTCACTCATAAACTCAAGAACTAAAAATACACTCATTTTCTAGAAACTTATATCCTTTTCAACCTTAAAGCGATTCACTAATAAGCAAACGAGGCACGTCCACACTTTTTGAATCTCTATGTCATTTTTCCCCTTATTCTCTTTGTCTCCAAAGCAAATACCACATTTTTTTTGAACTTATGACATTTTCTCTCATACACGAACAATATATTGCTATAACTTATTTGCGTTTTTCTTTTTCTCATTTTAATATAGGGAAATGTTAATGCGTCAAGAATAATATGATCAGATTAAAAAATAAGGAAGAAATTTGCAGTTTGAAGGTAAGAACGATGACCTGCGTAGGCACAATACATGGTTACAGACCCGCCCTGTTTTGTAGCCAGCAAAGAAGAAAAAATGGAAATAGTAAATTAGCAATCGATCAAATACCTTCTGCGAAATCAATTAATTCTTGTCAAATGTAATTTTACTTTCATTGTATCACGTTTCTTACAAAAGGACTTCATTTATTTTCTTGTAAAGCTGAATTTTAATAAATAAAAGTCAGGAAATTCACGCAAGCTCTATAATTTTCTTTTTAATTGGAAGACAGCCAAACTAAGAGTCAATTGTTTTTTTATGCCTAATTTTTTTTATTCTTTAAGAAAGTTCTGTACACTTTTACACAGAGTTACTTATTAATTATATTTTAATCCTATAAAAGCTCCTAATTTATTCATTCTTTTTCTTCCTTTCAGCTTTTATTCTCTTATTCACCATTTTTTTATTATTCTTTTCTCTTATCATTACTTTAAAATGTTCATCCTTTTTTCTAATCTAACTTTTTTAGTAATCCTTTCTAGAATTTGTATTCTTATTTTTTCTAATCATTCTATATTAATATTAATTATCTAGTGTTAAGAATATAAAAAAAAACAAGAGAAATTTTCACAAATCCCTCAAAAAAGTTGCTTGCTTAGAAGAACTGCGTAGTTACTACGACATTTGACAAAAAATTAAATGCTTGAAAATGGACATAATAAAATTAATTCTGAAATTTGTTTCGAAAACCCATGATATTGTAATGTAAAATTATAAGTAAAAGTCAATATGCTGAAAAATATCTATAAAGGAATTTAATATGTAAAGAGGAAATATATATGGAAGTTAAAATATTTCAAAAAAGAAAATACTCACAAGACATTTAAACTTTACAGAACCATTTATAACTTTTATTTAATACTGAATTAGATCAATATATTTAAAGGGAGCTTTAAAAGAAGTATAATAATTTTTTATGAGTATATATAATGTATATTTAGCACTATGAAACATTGTATCCTGATTACATTATGAAATTGCTTTTTTTTTAAATTTACAGAGAAATATTGCTTAGAAGGATAAATTTCTCGATCTTTTTAACACTGTTTTTAAATGCAGAAAATACTGAATGTAACTATGAAAAAAATTTGAATTGAGACCTTCGAAAAATTTCAAACTTCATTTATTTACCTAATTCCCAAATTCGCTTTTAAAAAAGAAATCTTATCTTAATATTTTATTTTGATTTTAGCTTCAAAATTTTATTTAACAATTTAGAAAAGCCGTAATATTTAAATGTATTACAAATATACTGACCAAAACAGTATTGATAAATTACTGAAACAAAACTTAAGCATTATGCGCAATTAACAAGATAATATTACGATTCAGCATACAAAGAAAAAAAAGCAATGCGTATTCCTTTTTTTAAAAAATTGACTTTAAAAGAAGTACAAACATAATACCTTTCATCCTAACACCCTGTTTCCCGTCAAGAATTAGTGCTGATACGGTTCATAGTTTTCCAAAGAAGTTTAAGGTATCCGACTACGTTCGGAACCGTGATTTTAAAAAAGCGCGTAAATGGATAGTTTTCATGATATTTAGTGTCACTTAGATTAGAATGCATGTATAAAATTGTTTTAAGGACATTTAGACAAAAAAAATATTATTCAAGTGCAATATTTTGGCAAATAATTAACAGAGAATAAACTTTTTTCAAAATGTTCTTCTTTTATAAAAAATGCTTCTAAAATAATAATATTTTGCTAAAATAAAGACTTCTCCAGAGAGTCTGAACTACGTTTTTTTCTTAAAATTTCTCCCTTCTGTTGTCGTAAAACATGGATAAATTCACTTCTAAGTTATATATTTCAAAAATTCTAGTTAAGCCTCCGTACAGAGGTCTGAGATATATACAGGCAAAATATTATTATAATAGAAGCATTTTTCACAAAAGGAGAATACTTTGAAAATGGGTCATTCTATGTTCATTTTTTGTCAAAATATTGTACTTAAATAATTTTTTACTGTAATAATATTCTTAAAACAATTTTATAAACATTTTCTAATCTAAGTGATACTAAATATCATGAATATTATCTATTTATACACTTTTGCAAAATCACGGTTCCGAACGTAGTCGGATACCTTAAGAAAATTAAGATTACACTCATTTTGCCATTATATAATAAAAAGAACTACTGTGTAATATTTATCTACAAATCTCAAATTACTAAGAGTCTAAAGTGCAAATTTCTGATAGCGCAATTAGTTATGGAACTAAAAGTACATTCATATATATGGGAGAAAGTTATAAGCATTTCACTTAAATTTATTTCATTATTGCGATCGATAATATTTGCTCTCACAGATAAATATTTGAAGTATTGCCGATTCTTACAAGCTCTTAATTTATGATAACATCAATGGACCAATCAATGATAACACAGATACAAATAAAAGTTTTTGTATATTAGAACATGGGGATTTTTCTATTCATCGGGAAAGATCCATTTCTTACTTATCTAATTATTATTAAATCTATGTATTTTTTGTTTTAAGAAAACCATATATTCATAAATTTTCAGTTTAATAAATTTTGTATGAAAATAAAACATAATGCATCCATATGCATTTTATACCTAGAAGAGTATTTTCTAACTTATTTTTATGAAGACGAGCATAAATACTTCGTTTTGAAAGATTTAGAGTACGCAGCAAAAAACATCTTTCAAATACATTTTTATATAAAATGTGCATTTAGAGTTTAAGTAATAAAGCCTCTTGAAATTTTTCTCAACATATTTAATAGAATATTAAATTATTGTCTTTGGATTATGTCATTAATGTTACTGGGAGTGTTAACCCTAAATATTAAAAGAAAAAAATTTTAAGATTTCGAAAATTAGACTTTGTTAGGCTTGTTTATTTGCCATTTGGTCAATATTCGTGAAAGTACAAAATTGAAAGAAAAAAAAAACTTAAAAAATACAAAACGCGTACACAGATAGAAACTATAGAAAACATAAGAATAAGCATTAAAAATGCATAAAAATAAAGCATTGGCTACAATATTATTTAAATATTTTTCTACAATATTATCATGCAGAACGAAAAATCTAACAGTTTGGAAAGTCTAAGAACAAAAAAATGCAACAAATATAGAGCATATGAATGAAAAATATCTAGTCCGGGATATAATTTTGCCTATAAAAGAGAAAATTCGAATTACTAGTCATTCAGTAATTCCAACTTTAAAAAGTTTTTACATGAAGAGTTCTCAGAGTGATATACATTTATCTTGTATTCAAAATGTTTAATACTGGTGAATAAAGTTTTTAAGCAAACTAAAAAAATAAATCTAGCTATCAACTGGAAAATCATGGATAGTTAGAAATAATGTCATTGGCATATCGTGGTGTCTAGACAAAACCAGATATTTTTGTCACTAAATAACCACTTTCCAATAGTTTCATTGATCTATAACTAATCTCCGGTCGTTACTTCAAGTTCGCAGAAAAATCCATTTTTGTTTTTATGTCAATTTATTCTAGTCTCACGCCATACTTTTGATTGTATCAAAACAAAACTAGGAGCTTTTATATTTAAGTTTTTCAAACATTTTTATGATCTTTCTTATGAATAACCTTCAACAAAATCCAGGATTTTTTTACTTCTTTACTTCAGATTAACTGTATAAAGTCTCATTTTTTAATTCCTAACTAGTTCACTTTCCTCTATGTATATATTTATAACTTGTTCAAATTTTTTAATTGTTATATAAAATACTTTCTATTCCTCCATTCAAGTTCAAATACATTTTTTAAACTTGCAGGGGATGACTCTTGATGTTAATACAGTTTTTCAAATATTAATTCATCAATTAAGTTAAAAAAAGGAATATATAGTAACAAACAAAAATAACAGCTCAACAGCATGTATAAAAAGGAAAATCGCCTGTCCTTGTAACGCAATGGACTTCTAATGCAAAGGTCGTTGTTTCGAATCCCACCTGGGATGACCTAATTTCTGAAAATGGGATTTCTTTTTCACTATAATATTTTATTTGAATGAATAAATAGTAACAAATAAAAAAAATAGTCCAACATCATGTATAGAAAAGAAAATGGAAAATTGCTAGGAAAATCTCTTTCTATTGTTTCACTTAATATTGTGGTTCTGTCCTATGTATATACATGTTTATAATAACTGTAACTATTTAATAAAATTAACTACAATAAAATTTTTCTTTGTTGACCTAAGTAGGAATTGACTTAAATTTTTTATAATACTTGTTTATTCGTAAAATAAAAGATGAATAACGATAGGACTATACACGCCATTAGTATGTAAATTATTGGATTTCGTTTCTGATTTGATACTGTAACATTAATTTGAATCAAAAATGGTGTACATGAGGAGGTAAAAAATAGATTGCGTATAGATACATATAGTCAAGAGTATAATGATAATCACAACAATAAAAATGTAATTTTTTTAAGAATGTAAATACATTTTTCATTTTTTATTTAATGCTTTCATCGTTGAATTAGTCAACTTGAAAGTATCCCTAACTTTTTTAAGGTATCTGTGAAAAATCACAAGGAATAATTTTTAATATAAGAATAAAACGATTAACGAGAAAATTAATGTCATTGTAGCAAAAGCGAGGCGTGCTTTGTACTACATTTTTATACTAACTCTGCATTTCGGAATAGAACTAGTATGAAATCACAACAATTGATATCGAGCACCCCACGCTTTTACCACAAAAGCATTAATTTTCCTGTTAATCATTTTATTTGTATATCAAAATGTATTTTTTACTTTTTAGTTCAATCTACAATAAAAGTGTGCGTTTTTTAGTTTTTTAAACTATCATTTATTCATTGATTAATTAATATTTTTGTGTGTTGTATTTGTATTAACCATGAACGTTTTTGCTTTAGGGTTTTAACTTAATCTGTTAGTTGCCAAATCTGGAATTAGTCATCAAATCTGGAAAAGGAATCTGGGATTAGTCGCCAAATCTGAAAAAGAGGAAATCGTTAATTCAGATTATCTTGATCAGAACAATGGAATAAAACTATGAGATTATTGTATTGTCATCCATCCTTGACAAGTGTGCAAAATTTCGAATTAATCTGATCTTTTAAAGTGGGTGAAAATCGGTTCAAAGACTCCGTTACATACAGAGGAAGCTAATAAAAGCGTGTTAAAAATAGGAAAATAATTCCACAAAAAAAAAAAAAAAATTGCAAGATTTAATTCGGCCACTTTCACGTAGAACTGGGTTATTTTTATGCCTTTGAATATATAATATTGCTCACACACATACATTCCTCATTTAATCAATCATGTCCCTTAGAACGTTTATGAACTACCTGAAAATTTTTTTATATCATTAAAGTCATATGACTTTAAAAGTATATGCATATGCATATATATATATACGTATACACAGCCACACGCACACATATATATGTTTTCTAGTATTGGGCTTGAATTCCTTAATTTGAAGAAAGTACTGTTGGTTATGTACTCGAATATTCTCTTCACTCAGTTTTGAATTTCAACACAAAGTATTTATATGGTACTTTTTATCCATTATGAATTTAAAAAGAGTCAGAATTTCTTCTCAAGTGTTAGACATGATTTTCTAATTTTTCTCTATTCTTGTTTCACAATGTAAATTTCAAGGATTCTCAAGTATTTAAGTTCGTAAATAATATTAAATTGGATATTTCCTCATGGTCTATCTCTGTTATGGACAACCAAACAATGACTCTAAGTTCAGAAATTCTCTTGATAAAATAATTTTTTATTCCTTCTCTACATTGAAAAAATATATATTCTTTTAAGCATTTGTTCAATTTTTTGAAAAAGGAAAATATATACAGTGGGCCACAAAAGTGTTCGTACACTTGCAATTTCCAATAAAATTTTGTATTTTCGACTAGCAAAAATGAATGTATTGGAATTGTAATTTTTTTATATCTGCAATTCTTGCACTTAATGCAATGACATAAGCAATTTTTTAAGAATAGTATAACTATTATTTTTAAAAATTAATTATCAAAAAGCTACTCAAAAATCACGCCACAGAAGTCTTTGTACACTTGACAAAAATCTCAACATAGCTTCAAATAGGGACGACTTCCTTTTTAATCAAGATAATGACGCCAAAGCACACTAATCTCAATGTATATCACTGGTTCCTCTTTAACTGTCCCCAAACTCTGAAAACACCTCTCAATCACTTTATTTAGCCCAGTAGAATATATTTGGTGAGAATTTGATTTAAAAAAAGAAAACATGACATATAAACACATAATGGGAAGTAAAAACAATAATCACAGAAGCAGGGAAGAAATCGATGCAGAATTTACAAAAAACTTGATTAAATCTATACCAAGACACTTAAAAGCTGTTGTGGACACTAAAAGATATCCTACTAAGTACCAAATTAAGAAAGAAATGCAATTTTTGAAGCTATGTTTAGATTTTTGTTAAGTGTACGAAGACTTGTTGCGTAATTTTTAGTAGCATTTTTACTATTAATTTTTAAAAATAATAGTTATACTATTTTTAAAAAATTTATTGTTTCATTCCATTAAGAATAAGTTGCAGATATAAAAAAATTACAATTCCGATATATTAATTTTTACTAGTCGAGAACACTAAATTTTATTGGAAATTGCAAGTGTATGAACACTTTTGTGGTCCACTGTATTCTATAGAACTCTACTATAATTTTCCTTACACTTAAAGGAATATTTCTTTCTGAAAGATTCATATTTTAAAAATGCGCACATTTATCTAGAAATTTTCTCTCAAAGAATATATATTACCATTTTAGTGTATAATTCAGTTATTTCATAGAATAAATAGGATTTCATGTGACATAACTAGACAAGTCAGTTAAAGTATAATATAGATGAAACATTTCATGCTTAACCTAGTTATTCCATAAAATAACTATTTATTCTATGAAATAACTAATGATAGACCGTTAAAGTGAGAAATAAACAATTTCAAAGCTATTTAATAAATTAATTTATCAGAAATAGCTAAAATCTATCTCGAAAAATACATTTTATCCCTATATTGCGGTTGATTAATCGGTAAATAATAAAGAAAAGCAGATGATATAATTTGTTATTGCTCATATTGCTAACATTAGTTAAACAGAAAGGGGGGAAAAGAATGTGTTACAAAAATATATAAAATTAAATATTATCAAAAAAAGTGCTGTTGAGAAGAAAAACTGTTGCTTCATAAAAACATTGTGCAAACATTTTCAAACGAAAATGTAAGAGAATATTAATTTAAATTTTATGAAATACCTTTATTTTACTTATGATTATTTATTAGAGAAAGTACTACTGGGATGACACTTTGAATTGCGGTTCAAAATTGACTAAAAGCAGCTAAAACCAGTTCAAAGGGCTTTCGAGTGCCGTGTTTCATACTTTAATCGATCACAAGTAATCGTTATTCTATAGAATACTTAGGTAAATCATAGAATTCAATACTTTTTTTATAATTTAACTGACTTGTACAGTTATTTCATGAAATACTTAGTTATTCTATGAAATAATGAATTTCACACTTTAACGGTAACATATAAAATGAATCAATTTCTTCGAATTCAGATCCGGAAGTTAAAAAAAATATTAATATTAGTTGTTTTATTATTATTTATATTTATGTATTCCTTCTATAAATTCAACTTTTTAATATTTTTGATTTTTTTTCAAACACACTTTTTATGAAAACGATTTACTACCTTTGGGAGTTGAGTAATACTAAAAAATAAATGAAAATTAGTTGGTTTTTAATAAATATTTCCTAAATTTTTTAAAAACAACTAATTGTACGCAGATTTTTTCCTTTAGTTCTGTAATATATTTGTATATATTATTATTACATTAGGAATGCTGGGTTTATAGTTGAAATATAAATACAATACTTAAATGATTAATAAATATTAACTAAAATTCGTATATATTATTAAATAAAATCAATATAAGAGGATGTAAAATTAATTGTTTAAAATATTAGTTATTTCATTTTATTCATCTCAAATAGTAAAAATTACAAAAAAGAAACTTAAAGAGAAAGTAGTATCAGATTAATTAAAACACTTCAGATTTACTTCAGGACCAGTTTGATTCTAAAAATATAGCACTATAAGGGAAAAATAAAGAAAAAAAACTTGCCAAGCTACAGGCGGTTTCTTAATTCCAAGTGTTTTTCTGCAAATAGAATTTAATTTTTCAAGAATATGCATGACGGTCTCTTAAACGTTTTCTTTGCCAAAATTCACTTATTCTTTGAAAATGGCGCGATCTTTGGAACAAGTATAAAGAACATTTATGTGCATTCGCGATGTTAACACATTATTATTTCAAAAATAACCATTAAAACTATTTTTAATTAATTAAAACTGAAATATAAAACTCATTTTTACAAGTTAAAACTATTTTGGCTGCTTTAAAATAAGATCAGAACTTTAAAACGATCTTTACATCTCTTAAATAAAAATTCTAATGAGAGAAAGTTTGCATGGTGTTGGAAGTTTTATCGAAAAGCCGATAAAATATTGATGATGCCAGATTCTTTTCTTAAGTAACGTCGATCGTCCCAATACATCACGCAGATGATGAATGGTTAATATCTTTTGTACATACGACCTTTTGTCTACACATGAGGCCCCCGAAGATTCATTCATTTTGCGGTCATTATACTCAAATATCCTTGGCAAACTTTCTAAGAAAGCATTAATGATTATGATTGCAGAATATTTATATAAAAGAAATTGCAGCTACAAATTACTTAGGAAACTGCAAGAGAAAGAAGCTATCGATTGACAAAAGGGCCAGCTGTCAGCGTGTGTGAAGAAATAAAATGTTTTATTGACGAATACAGTTTTGTGTGTCAAAAATGTGAAAGAAAGTAGGACATCAAGATGCATGGGTAGAAAAAATCGAATGAACCAAAAATATACATAAATAGATGTTAGAAAGGTATCTATTTTTGACCAATATTACACGCATTTTAGAACATAAATTGATATTAACTTTAAGCTTGTAGTACGTCAAATAAAATAATATAATGCTCCTCATTCATCTTAGTAAGCAATTGATAAATTTCTTAATAATTTTGCAGAAAATATTTGTTGATTTTAACAATGCACATCAATAGCGGTAAGGGAATAATTCTATTTATTCTCTCAAAATGCTTTTCTTTTTTTAAAAAAAATTAAAATATTGTGAAGTAAATGTTAATTCAAAGTTTAATGAATTTTATATTATTTGAAAAATTATAATAGTGCTGAGAGCAATTTTTTAATCTTTACAACATTCCATATTACGTATTGTAATTACTTATAAAATATTACTTGACATAAAATGGTAAATTTCTTTTATAATATTGTACATATCTGACTTGATGGGTGGCGTAGTAGGCTTGTCACAGGAATTGTACGTCCAATATTTGCGAATTCGACCCCAGCCCAAGTCGGTTATTTTCACGATGCAGAAAATCGATAGCATCCATGTCGCATGATTATGTGGCATGTTGAAGAAAAGCCCTCGACAAAATTAAAGACCTAGTACAGATTTTCATCGTCAGAGCTCAGGTGCCTCCCTCTGAGAGGAAATTGAGCGTCAAAATTACATTTCTGCGAATGGTATTCCTTCTATATGGTCCCGCACTTAAGAGTGATACCAACAGCCGGAGAATGTACTAGGACTGCATTGGTAAGTACCAATCCGCAGCCACATTGGGAATAAAAAAAAATATGGTACAGATCTTACAAGAAGACATGTTTATCAGGTAAATAGAAAACTTTTTTTCTAAATTTCGAAACTTACCTATGCGGAAAAGCTCTCTAGTATATAAATGAAAGAAAAAAATAAAATTAAAATTAATTTTCGTTTTAAGTACTGTCTCAAAGGTGTTTGAGTTTCTTTATGGTACAAAATCAAAGTAATTTTTGTTAAAGAGAAACAGGCATTTTAGCAAATTTTAATATTTACTACTATGCAAGGACACCTACTAAATGGTTACCTGAAAAAAAA
>BMAV01016457.1:131008-161737 GCA_019973955.1 Trichonephila inaurata madagascariensis
CACTTACCCGTATACAGAGTGTCTGTTGTAAATTTTTTTCAAAGTGGGCTTTCTTCTTCTGATTTTAGGGAACCACTTTCTATTAGCAGCCATAGCAGTACAACTCCAATATACCCAACCAAAGGAATTCACCACAGCGTCCAATTATTCAAAATCAGTTGTACTCTGAGAAAAATCCTTGATGTTACCCCAGTTCTATCTCGGATGGGCTCTGTCGTCGCATAATCTAGCCCATTCAAGAGCCTTGACAAGAGATGGCCATAATAGTAGGAAACGAACGAAAAAATAAAAGAAAAAAGAACAACTCCACGTAGCAGCCGGCTTTATTAATCTAGCTGAGTGGGTTCACATTGTTCACCAAAGGTCCCACAGGAGTACTTCACTTTGTGTTGATTATGCTGAGGACCTAACCCGGCTGGCAAGAAGGCGAAAGTTTTTGCTGAATATTGTCCTGGTGGTGTTATTTTTCTATTGAAGGTTTTTTTACTTTGGCGAAGTTTTGTTTGTGGTTCGGCCTTGGTGGTCGGATGAGATATTGGGTATTGTCTGGGGGCGCTACCTGTCTGGTTATGGAATGTAAGAGCAATTAATCATGTGAAGAAATAAAGCTATCATCGTCATTCTTAGTAGAATCAGAGTAGGCCATTGGATTACGTAATGCTGCTGCATACATTGATGGCACATTTCTTTTTCTTATTTTCATAGGAGAATATTTTATGATTGAATGGTTTGGGGGAGAGAGAAAAGGGAACAAAAATTTTAAATTCCGGAAGTAATTTGTTAAATGGTTGCAAGAAAAAAATAAGAATATTATTTAATCAGGTTATGGGAAATATATCATATTAGCCTTTTTTTAAAAAAAATAATAAAATAAGAGATAGCTTTGTGTTTGAATAACAGAGTAAAGACAGTGGCCGTATGAAGTTAATATAATTAATAATTTCATTTTTATTAGTTTAGAGCCAAACGATCCTAATCAACGTCTGCATACCCCCCCCCCCCCTTTTTTTTTTTTAGTTTTTTTACCATTGTGTGATATTATAAAGAAGTTAATATCGTCCATAAAAAAATATGCTGTAATTTTTAAAAAAGCCAAATTTTTTATTGGGCACACAACAATTACGACTGAAAGTTTTCAAGAGCACATTTGTAACTTCCTTGTTTGGTGTTTTTTAAGTTGCGATGTGAATAATAATTCATACAAATAATACAATCTTCATAGATATAAACACTATTGTAAACATAGTGTTATTTTTTTTTTATGTAAACTGTGTAGGTAATTCAAATAGGAATCGTAATTATATATGTTACATACTGATTTTTTGCTTTGTCACGTATTGATGCTTTGATTTTTTTTCTATCTTATCATATTCTCTATTAATTAGTTAATAATTTGCAAATCAAAATCTTTAACCAAGTAGGCAATAGTTAATACCTGATTCTATCGTGTAGTTCTTAAAAAGAAAAATCTGTTTCAGACACGATTTTTTTTATATAGAACGGTTTGAAATGTTACCAAAGATTTTATATTAATCTTTGTAGTCTGATGTCAAGGAATCGCGTTTCAATACAAGATTTTTATGAATGAAAAACAATAAATCAAAAGCACTTTATTGCTAAAAGCACCAAAAATTTAAAAAAAGTGACAAATAAAATAAATTGAAATGCAACATTTTTTTTTCAATCATTTTTTTTCAATTCAAAATTTACTTTTCCCTTAAAAAAATGTTTTATGAAAAGGAGAATGCCACTCTAATATAAAATATTGCTTTAGGTGTCTGCAAGCTACAAATTAAATTTAAAACGCCCATAAAACTTTAAAAATTAATAACAGTGTTTAGTATTAACAAGAATACATAGGATATTTAATGAAGATGCAGCCTTTTTTTTTATTTCGTAAGCATAGAAATTTTTCCTTTCTCTTTCTGTAGAAACAGTAGAGAATTGTACAAAATGAATTGGCTTTATTTAGTCCCGTAAGAGGAATAAATGTTAAATCATCTGGTTTTATATATTCAAAAGATAGGAAAGGAGTCGTATTATTGTGTAAAATTTATAAGAACTAGAATAAGGATAATTTACTTATACTAGAATAAGGATAATTTTGTTGTCATTAGAGTAAATTTTCTTATAAATGTATTAGTTTCTTCGCATCAAATGTTATATTTCATGAATGCCTCTAATGTAACCGTTCTATTTGAACAACATTTATTGATTTCGTAAATGATATGTCTTTCATGACAACGAACTTTTAGTAAACCCTATAGTTTTTGTAATAAATATTCTTATGAAAATATTTCAGAGTAATTAAAGGATTTTTTTTTCTCTCAAAGTATTGCTTTTAAATAGAAAAGTTGGTGATGTTCAAAGACAATAATTACAACATTATAAACTTTTCAATAAAATAATTTTTTCTCGAATAAAATCGTTTGCATGAGTTTTCATTACATTTTTTATGGTAGTCAGCCTAAAACTTAAATTTGATTCATATTTTTTTATTTTTACTTTATTTTGGGATAAAATAAAACCGGAATGCAAGCTATTTTAAATAAAAATAATTTATATTAATATAAAAAATAAAAATAAAAATTATTTATACTAGATTTTTTACGGGTACTTTTTTGATTATAAAATAATTATACAAAAAATATGCTAATATATATCGTACATTTTAACATTAATAAATTTCACGTTTATAAAAACCCAAATAAAATACTTGAAACTTAATTTGTGCGTGGGCACTCTACTTGCTTAGTTACACAAAAATTGCATTTGAAATCAAAATACAAGAATTACTTATTTGGACATAAAAAGTTATCGTTTATTTCCCGGGCGTATGATTATATTGTTTACTTTAATATCAGTTAAAACCTTTATTTTGTTTTCATAGTCAAAATTAATGAGTGATAGTAAGTGATTATATATAAGAGATTAACATATAGGGTACGCATGAATTTCAGTTATTTATAAATGTAATAGAAAATTTATCCAAACAGATTAAATGTAATTGATATTTAAAGCGTAAAAAATGAAATCACCGTATTTACTCCAATCTAAGCCGCACTTTTTTCCAATGTTAATGCTACATGAAGTCGGCTGCGGCTTAGAATCGAAGGCACAAATATTCGTTGGATGGGGGAAATTAAACATGATCCTAATGGGGGCGGCGGGGAAAATAAAATTCATTCATATATTTAAGTTTTTAATACCTTCTTATTAATTATATTAGAATTTTTTTTTTAAATTTCGTAAATATTGATATTAAAACCACTTTACACTGTTTTATTTTATTTTTTCACAAAAGCATGTTGAAAATTTGGTGTGTGGCTTAGAATGGATTGTGGCTTCGATTCGAATAAATACGGTATTTAATTTAAATTCATATCTTTCTTCTTAAGAAAAAGGAAATAATCTAATATAATGAAAGAAGTTTTACTATAAACAAAAGGGCCGATTGGCCTGCTGAAATGCTAAATCAAAATCAGATTGAGCTAAAATCAAAATTTTGCTGTCATTGTGGATATGTTTATGATCAAAGATAAATTAAGCATCATAAATTAATGCTTATAGCTATTTAATTATTTTAAATTTGCTTATTGTTAAATATCTGATATAAAGTATTGGATGAAAAGATACTAATGTGATGCATATGTATATATTTGTGTGCGTGTATAAGTATTCTGGTGGTCCGAAATGTATCTTTACACTTGAAAAAAAGTAAAGTAAACAGACAAAGCTATGTATTTATAGTTTTTTTTATACTAAATAAAAAAAATTTCAAATCTTTTTTTTAAAAAAAAATGAAGTGTATAGCAACAATTTTGTTTCAAAATGGTTTTACCACAAAAACAACATATATTTTGGTTTATATCGAGTTTATATCTGCAAAACAGGTACATTGTAATTTTCGGGCTACCAAAAATTGAAATCCAGCTTAAAGATTCCCAATTTTTAAATGACACAAAAGATTTATGGCGACTGCGTATCGAATTGCTAAAACCGAATCTAACCTCCCTAGCTTTTTTTTAAATGCTGATTTGTGAAAAACCATTGTTTATCAATCTTTAATCAACGACATTGATAAACTGAAAATCCAAATTATAGCAACCATCCAGACTGTTGAATCTGCAATGCTTCATTGAACGGGGTTAGAAATCTGCTCTAGGCTCGATGTGTTGTGCTCAACTAATGATGAGAACATTGGAATCGTGTAATAAAACATTGTAAAAAAACCTTTTTATGTTCTCTTTATTAACCAAAAAAAAAACTATAAGTACACCCATCTCTTTTTCACACGGTAGATACTACGTTCCTTAGAAAACCGTGCAAAAAAAATCTTGTAAAAAAATACATGCGACATATGGTAAATTTGAAGATATGTTCCACAACTTTAAAAGATCATGTAAGATTAAAAAATTCTAAATATTTTCCTAAAAAACCGTTTAAAAAAGTAATAATAAAATCCATCATTACAGATTTATAAAACAAAAATAATGCATTTTTATTTCGAAAAAAATTAAAATTAGTGAACAGGGGAAAATTAAGTCTGTAAGTACATACAATGTATAAAAATGCAAATTGAAATTATGAATAAAACTACTAAGAGCTATTCATCGTTCCTTGATAACAAGCACGCACGTTTCTTACGAACTGGATCAAAAATGCCATCAGTAGATGTGTCAGATATGTCTAGCGCTGATGTCAGCTTTGATAAAAATGAAGAGTTTCATCCGTTATTACGACTTCAGGGGGTTTTTTTTTGTGGTTAAAAAATCTGTTATTAGCAGCTGTTTTTCCCCTCGTTTCTCACAAGTTGCTTATACAATTATTGATAACCTGCTACTTAAAACTTATGATTAAAAGAAATTTTAATACACGCTGTATGTCAGGATCATAAGTAAGAAAATGTTGTGACGTCTCTCGCGCCTTTCTGATTAACATGACTCCTATGTTCTTTGACGGCCACGATTAATGGCAAAACCTTTCCAACCCAATACAAAGAAGATAAACGAATGTAACATGTAAATGAGATATACTATAAAAGGATAGCGTGGCAAACCTAGATATAGCATAGCATAGCGTAGCAGGCTCAGAGATTGTAGTGTGGAATCATTCTGATCAATAGCGTGACAAAGCTTAGTGTGAAATCTTGCGGATCCAGAATTAGCTGCATTGCGGATCAAGAATCTTCATATATAAAGATTATAGATAATATTCTCTAGGTCCAGGAACCAGAACTGAAAAAGGTAATATTGTATATAAGTAATTAGAGGAATAGAATTATTTATGATAATTGAGATAGAGGATCTAGTTGCGTGGTCTGACTTAAAAACGTGATTTAATTTGGGCTTGATTCTCACTTTAATTAATAATTGTAAAAATTAGAATTTAAGTAATATAAGTTATTCTTAATAAAAGTTGTATTAAGAATTATGTCTCTTCATTTTGATAATCCCACACCTCTAGCTTACGCGGAACCGGCAAGACATGGTCATCACAGGATGGCTATGTCTCAATGTTGCTCCATACTTGTAGCAAATTTCAAGCACTCTCGACTTAAACCAGCTGTTAATCGAACTTCACCTTAGACTTCACCATTATCGACTTCTTTATGATCATAAACTCTCATAAATTCGATCCAATCGTCTTCATACAAAGAGCAATCCCAAAATTTTTTAAAATTGTGGTAGAACAAAAAATTTGTTTATAAAAAATTCGTTAAATCCGTGTACCATTTTATTTCAAAATCGTGCAAAAAAAAGAGTTGGTTGTATTTGTCACTATTGGTTTATTTTTAAAAAATTTGCAACTGTTTAAAATACATTTCGGGCACCCTGTACATACAAACAGTTTTTATACAACAATTTCTGGTAAATCTTAAAAAAAAAAATTAACTAAATTTTCTTTTATCTATTTTCACTTCAGTAGTATCCCTCTTTCGTTTTTTGAGATTCAAGTAAAGATTAATTTCTTTTGAAACATTTTCAGAAAAATGTAACTCAATTTTTTTACTTCGTTCTTTTTTTGTGTGCATTTCTTGCAGTATTAAAGAAAAATAATCGAAAGAATCATATTTTGGATTATTGCCATCACCTGAAGAAAAGCTATCGTTTGATGTCAACCTGACTACAGTAATCCAAATTGAATTGCTGCTTATCTGCTTTTAGCATGAAATAACTTCCGTATAAAAAAAGCGCGAGATAAATTTCCCACTAAAGGCCTTCATTAATGCATAATCCTTTCTTCAGTTCTCGAAAATCCATCTACATAAAATTCTACGAGTGTTTTATATTCATGTGTAATACCATTCATTTCCTCTTCATGATTATTCCGTGGGTGTTTTCACATCCAATGTAGGACAGCTTTGCTTGTAACGAGGTACAATTTAACAGCAGCAGTTCTTCCCACTCGTATGAAAATTTGTCAGATGTAGGGGCAGGGAAGAAGATACGAAAAATGTGCTCTAGATACGTGACTGTAGGGAAAATTGCCTTCTCACCTTTAGTCCAATGTGCACAGTACATAAATGACCAATCCTTTTAATGAAATTGAATATGTGCAGAGGGAAATTTATATTCTTTAAACGTAAGGCCTTGTATACAAAGGTCCCTTAGTATTTTATTATTTGTTTTGATGAAAATTAATTTAAATTAACATTGGTTAACTATCCTAGTTTTTAAGTGAGTCCTGGTTAATGTTATGTGAAGTAGCTATGGAAATATATTAATTATTCATCATTCTAATTTTTATAGAATTTATGCTTAAATTATTTAGTTTGTCTCACACTGAAATACAGTGAAAATCGCTTAACACGAAACATTTGGACTGAAATATTTTTTCGTGTTAAAAGAATTTTGTGTTAAAGGATATTGTAAAGAAATGAAATATATATTTAACAAAATTAAGTTTATTAGGAGCACATTTTATTCACATAGATTTGTGTATATGCATGAATTTATCAGTAAGACAAAATAAATTCACAAATCTAATACAAAATTTTCAAGATTTTGAAAAAGAAAACTTTTTTTTTATCTTTTGATAATCTAATACTCTGATATTTAATAATCTGATATTTTTCTTTGTCAACAAATTGTTCCATGACGTCCATTTTATTATTCATTTCACCATTGGAATGTGAGTCTAAATGTGAAACAAATCTCACTGATTTTTACTCACAATGCGATGTACTCATCATTGAATTTTAAAGCCTAGTGAAGAGAAAAGAGGTGTTTTGTGTGGTGTCTGTAGGGGTGGAGGGTAAAAGTAGCTTAGATAAACAAATTTGGCTCGTGTCACAGGTTATTCCGAGGGCATTTCAAAGCGAAATTATCCTCCTTTCTATGAAACATGTGAAACCACTTCTCTTTCATTCCACACCCATCTTAAATCTCACCTGTACGGATGGTGTTTTCCTTTTTTTTATTTTCGGAAGGAGAATCTTTTCGTGTTAAAGGGTTTGTCGTGACCGTTGTGTTTTTTCGTGTAAGCCGATATTTCGTTTTAAGCGTTTTCGCG
Source organism: Trichonephila inaurata madagascariensis (assembly GCA_019973955.1). Classification (NCBI taxonomy): domain Eukaryota; kingdom Metazoa; phylum Arthropoda; class Arachnida; order Araneae; family Nephilidae; genus Trichonephila; species Trichonephila inaurata. Next base: position 138,524 of record BMAV01016457.1, read on the forward strand.
TTAAACGTATTTCACTGTAACAATAATGATCTAAAATATAGAAAGATCTTATAAACTACTTCAAATCCTCCTCCTTTAAAATTAAAACCTTTGTCTTTTAAAATGTAATAGAAGGTAAAAAAAGATCACATGAGATTTGTTCATACAGTTATCAAATTTTTAATGATTGTACTTCATTGCAATGTCCTTTTGAAATTTATTGAATGATAATGCAAACGGGAACCTAGAATTGCTATTAGATCCCATTTTGAAGTATAAGCTCCATTTTAAGAATATTCCCAAAATGTATGATTTTTTATACTAATAACACACATGAGGCAAATTTCACAGTTTTAACATGCAAGCTCCCTTTCTTCGTTTGAAATAATATACGTAGAAGAAGAAATATTTTTTAAATTTAATTCCAATTGGATCGTTACTTCACAGATCATCATTTGTGTTAGACGTAAATGCTTTTACAATATTATTTTAACTGTCTTAACTTATTACCGAGATTTTCCTAATACATTATCTCCATTTATTACAATATTATTTCAAAATATAAGAAATTATACCTCTTTATATTTATTGATATCTTTAAAAAGAAATGTTACATATATTCTTATTTGAAAACTGTTTATTTCATTCATTTTTAAATGACATCATTAAACTTCAAAAGGAAGCTGTACCATCTCTCATTTGGTTTTTTCAATAGTTTTCTCTCATTAACTACTAGTTTGATTTTCCTTTTTTTATTTTACTTGATAGAATTCTATAGAATTGTCGCTTAAATTCAACATGCGTTTCATATATTATTGTAAGTTCATATAATATTTTATTGATAATATTTAATTTATTTTCCATATTTAACTTAAAATTCCTAATTATAATAGTATACTGAAGTATATATCTAATAGTAGCATTTACTATTAATTTTAGATCACAATTCTTTCATCGAAAGCATTTATTTCACAATATTTATTAGCATTTAACATTGATTTTATATTTTTTTAACGATATAAATTATGACAGATTCAATTCTTTTCTTCTACAAGCATTAATAATTATAGTAATTAGTTCATATATCATAACTGAATATTTGAATTTAAAATGAATATAATTTTGTAATTCAACTACTAGTTCGAATGTGCCGTTATAAATTTTAAAAACCATGCGTTGAAACATAAAAAATTTCATGCCAGCTATAAAAATCTTTATTTACGTTAAACACTGTTGTCAAAAAAAAGCTTAAAAATTGGAATTAACATTTTAGTTTTAAATGGGTTTATTTTAGTCTGTTTTAAAATATAAAAGTTTATACACAAAATTTTTACAATACGTTGTACTATTAAATGAATCATTAGTATATTGAACATAAAGGAATCTTTTTGAGGAAAAATTGAAAGCTTTATCAGTAAAAAGTATTCAATTAAGAAAAATTGCAAGCGAACATTGATTAAATAAAAAATCTCAGTGTAAAATAATTGTTATTTGCTTATAATTTAGCGACTGTACTTCCAACTTGCGAAAACCACATTGTTCAAAGGTATTTGATAAAAGTTGTCGTTCGCGTTTAATATTTTTAAATGAAACTGTCAATACCGGAAATATTAACAAAAATAAAGAATTGTCTTTGTTATATTTATAAGAAAATTTTAATTCATCTACATATCTACCGATTGCTTTCCAAGTTACTTTGAAGATTTAAAACAGACTTATATATTTATTTTTTATAAAGTATGAATTATTTATTCAATTTAACAGTTTTAATAATCTGGAGTACTTTTTTTTAGTTTTTATATTAAAAACTCGTAGTATATCATCTAAAGTAATAATTACTAAGTTTAAAATATTCAATTTTTTTTACTCGCATAGTATAAAAATATATTATATTTAATCATGTATTATGACAATTTTTACGTTTGAAAAAAATATATTCACGAATAATACAAATTAAAAATATTTTTATATACGTGTATTACCAATAAATAATAATATATACATATAGAGTGTTTCACTTGAGGTATTTCTTTATTTAAAGAAGTATTTCTCCACAAAGTATTTTCACAAAACACTTTTTTTTCAAATTGTTTCTTTTTGGAAGACTATTTGCCAAATGACGATTTCAAATTTATGAAATGTTGATTGTATACCGTCAAAGCAATTAATAAAGATTTTTGTTTTCTTTAAAAAAGTGTTTTATGTTACATACATAAAAAATGCATTAAATCGAAAAATGTTTTCAGACTTATTAAAAATCATTAAAAATGCGCGTTAAAAGTTCTTTTTTGAAGCAAGAAAGAGATAAATGCTATATTAGTAAAAAACAAAGCTAAATGATATATATATATATATATATATATGTTATAATAAAATAAAATAAGATACCAAGTGAAAAAGTTATCTAACCTACAAGGCCAAAGAAGAAAGAAATTGGAGTTCAAGAGACATAACCTATATATATATATCCAATATATATACAGGATCTGCATGAGTTAATATTTCTTAATTTCTTCGATGTGTTGTTTCTCTAATTTTAAGATTTCATCGTTGTGTGAGTCATATATATATATATGTGTGTTTCAACATGATATATATATACATCATATGTAATACAAATGTCCAATAATCATAACATTGAAGAAAAATTTGAACATAAAATTAAGGTAGACTAAAAGTTATTTTTTAAAATCACTTTTATTGTGTTATTTATGATCAAATAAGTATAAAAATTCAGTTCAGAGCAATTCTGAAATGCGCAAACTTGAGGAGGTCCTTAATGGGTAAAATCGATTAAAATATTAAAATAAATCTGAATTTTGGGAGAAAGTTCCAAATAAGAGGAAAATCTCAGTGAATAATTTCTTTTCAAACAGAGGAAATAATATTATGAAATCTAATGGCTGCAAATTTTTACTAATCCTCCCTTCTAGATAGATATCATGGTGCTGGAGCCGGTATCTTTTGTGAATTGTTTAGCTTTTACCTACCATTAAGATTTTTACTACTGACTTCGATGGATAGATTGAAGCTATTGCAGTAGCAATCGAACAACTATCACTAAGAAGCTCTGAGTTCAACAGGGCCGTAATCTTTTCCAACTCTAAATCGGCATTACAAGCTTTATCTCAAAATTACCTCTATATTCACAAAGAATTTTAAAAAATGGAGATCGTTTTTAAAAGATTTTCCTCATGGAAATTCTTTTCAATAGATACCGGATCATTGTGACATTGCTGAGAATGAGCATTCTGACTTTCTTGTTAAGAACAGAACCCTTGGATCCAAAAACCCACGAGAATTTCTAACTTTAATTCCTTAAAGCTTTTTATTAATATGACCTTTAACTGTAATTTTAAAATAGAAGCTGCAGAGATGTTGAAGAACAAGGACTGAACAATTTTGAATGAGGACCCTCCCGGGTTCCTGAGGCTCCTAGAAAGGCTCCTAGAAAGCTGTGTGGCCGCGGTATCCGAGTGGTATAGGTATCGGACCGTGGCTTGCTTCACGAGTTCGAGCCCAATACCACTAAAGAGTCGCCGTGTAGGGCAGCGATGCACGTTAAATCTGTCGAGAGCTTAAACGTCCTCCCGTTGGTGTGGTGTGGTAGTTAGGAGAGGGGGTGCCAGCTCAGGTGTCGTCCACGTCACTTGACCATGGTTCAAAATTACGTGGTCCGTCGCCAAAAGCCCTCGTGTAGCTAAACAGTGCGACGTTAATATTCAATCAATCAACCTAGAAAAGCTGTTATAGCTTATTTTAGACTTTTAATGGGATATGACTGTTTGAAATCCCATCTCTACAAAATTGGTATCACCGACTTACCGGACTGTACTCTGTGTGATTCTAGTCAGCCTATGACCACTGAACATTTGGACGTGTGCTTTGCATTAAAAAGTTTTAATTGTATTGTCTAAAAATATTGGAGAGCACGTGCATTAATGGCATAGATGCTATTTGTAGTGTGGGGCATTTGTAAAATAAAATACAGTCGGACCTCTATATAACGAAGTAGCTAAATCCCGAAAAAAAGTTCGTTATATGGAAAAATTCATTATATAGAGGTTCAACTTTCAGTTTTCTCTATAAACCCACATAAAAAACAAATTTTAAATTCCTAAACACTATATATTTAAAAAAGTAATTATATTCATACCTTTTTGTAAATTAATAATATTTATTTTATATATCTTATCTATCAAAAAGAAAGAAAAAAACACTTCAAGGAAAGTTTCTTGACACTTTTATCCATTTCTCGAAGAATTAATTTTTTTCTTTGATGCTCAAGAATTTACGTTTTGACATTTTCGAGCGACAAGAAACGAAGCTACCAGTACGACTGATCAACACTACAAATAAACGGAGACTAGTTCAAAGACAAGGGAACACGAGACAACTCCACTGAAGGTGAAAAAGGATATCGAAGATATTTTTAGTGAACTAAGACGATGGGGGGGGGGGGGTAAAAGGTTGCACTTCTTGGATGAAACTCCCAGAATTCTATTGCCCTCGGTGAGTAAGGTACCTAATAAAACCAATTCAAGATTTATGACCGTCATAAAATGAGTTAAAAGAATGAATAACTAGAAATGCCCTGAAATACTTTAAAAAAGGGAGGGGGAAAAATTGAATCACAAGAGAAAAAGTTCGTTGCATAGAACATGCACTTCGCTATAGAGAGGTTATTTTACGAACAAAATCGTGAAATGTTCTTGGTTCCAGGAAAAAGTTCGTTACATAGAAAAATTCGCAATACAGAGGTTCGAATGTATTATAAAATTAGTTATGCATTTCAAATTATATAAATAACAATTAAAAAATTTTATAAATATTTTATAAAAAATGTTTTTATATTTTTTATAAATAGTTTATTATTTCATAAATAAAACACCGCAACAGAGTATGAATAGAGAGAGATGAAGGGAGAGAATAGGGTTGAACACAGAGATTAGATAAAAAAAATAACAGTAAAGAAAGAGCTAGTTTTTTAAAAAATCTACTAAGTTTGGTATTATTTATAAATATCTATACATACACACATATATACTATATGTATAAGTGTGTGTTAGGTGGGAGGGAGGTAGACAATGTAAAAAATAGGAAAACAATGTTTATCTTTATTTGTTTTAAAAATTGCTTTCAGAAAGGTATTTTTCGTGTGCGATGAAAATTTCTAATTTTAATACTTTTATTAAGGCAAAATTTTCAATGCACAATAAAAATAATATCATAGAATATGACTCTTTCAAATAAATAGCATAAAATGAAGTAAAACACTCTCCATAATAATAGCGGTGTCTTTGGCCGACACTCGAAGTTCATTATAACTGCCCATTGGCCTATGATTAGAGTTGACCTTCTGGGAAGTTCTATTTTTACAACACAGAAATCACCAGCCTTGTATAGTCTATTATGTTTCCAAGGAAAATGAACTGCGATTGTTCTCGTGTCATCAGATTTCTTTCTTTTTTTTTTTTTTTTTTTTTTCATTTTCACACCAGAAACATTATAGGAACAAATTATCAATCATTCATTACTTTCGCATGAAAAAGTGTACTTATTTAAGTGGTTAGGAATGATAAAAGGTTATGAGCAGGGTAATAAGTTCTCTTAGCCTTTCTAGTTTTTATGAATTGAAAAAAAAAAAATCTTTCTCTAAATTAAAATATCCAAATATTTTAAAAAAAGAATTAAATTTTTGAAATAAGTGAATTGAAGGATAATAGTCTTTTGAATTCTTTGTTTGCTCTAAAATAGTTACTACAACTAATTTTTAAATAATTTCTTTTATATTTCGAAAATAATTGAATGTCATGTTTAAAGATAAAATTATTTTTTCTAAGATTTTCAATTTTAAAAAATCAGTAATATAATTTTCCCTTTAGTATTTCATACTTAATAACCACTATATTAAGAAAAAATATATGATAAAAAGGAAGCATTGTGATTTTTTTTTGGCCGTTCGAAGAATGTCAAAACTAAAAGTATTAATTATTTGAAATTGATTTAAGAGTCATGAAATTTTTAGCATTACAATTTCTTACCATGATTTTCAATAATTCTAGAATACTTTTTTACTCATAAAAAGTATATTGATTCTTTTTAGCAAAGGAAAGCCTTTATTAATATTATATGAATCTCTGAAATATATGATTCTTTTTAAATACAGTTATTTTTATGATGTTACGAATACATGTATATGTTTCTTTTGTTTTGATACTTTTGTACTAAATTTTATCACAAAAATTATGCGATTAAATCTTTTTTTTTTCTTGTAAACTAAAACAGGTAATTTTTAAAAAAAATGTTAAGTTTATACTTAATAAATTTTATTTATCTTCTACTGATACTGTGTTTCAGTATAGTAAAATTGTATAAGTAAATAAAATATTTTAAAAAATAGAATATCGCTATTTTTTTATTTTTAGTTTTTAAAAAATATCTGCTTAATTTTTATCAATACTCATGCAATTTAATTTTAAACCAAAGAGTTTTTAAATAAAATATCTTTAAGGCTGTTTTCGCCAAATACACAAGAGCGTGAACTTAACGCGTAGCACATTTTCAGACAGAAAAAATACTTCAATTTTTTTTTAAAATTTGTGACATTGTAACTCATGCATTTTTTTAATAACATAATGTTTTTAAAATTTCAATACATTTCATAAATAATTAGTTTTTCCTTTTATTATGTAAAGGGATAGCTCATTTAGCATTACGGTATAGGAGAAAAAAATGGGAAACACATTTTATAATAGAAAAAATGCATCAACTCGGATAAAAATGAGTAGTATGATAAAATAAGCGATTCTCTACAGAATAGTGAAGTCAGAATATAATATTAATGTTTGTGTGAGTACTTTTATATCTGAAAAATTATCCCGAATTCGGGTCCTATACTTTAACATTAGCCAAAAACAGTTTTAAAACGTATCTTTTTTTTAAAAAAAAATTTAATTCATGTTGTTTTTTTATGAGGTAACTTCCGGGTACCTTTATTACCATTTCTGGTATCTGTTGCATCCAATTACCTTATTTAGGACACGAGAAATACTTCAAAAAAGTTCTAGAATTAACTACTCTTTCCGTTGTTGTCAATCACCATAACAACATACAATAACTTCATAACTATCAATAAACAATAGGTTGAAAATAAACAAGTATTTGGAATGATTTCTTAGCAAAATATGGCTTAAGTTTTACTCACAGGCTTCCACTTGTAGTTGACATTCTCGAGATTTTCAATTATGCGCAGTTCTTGAGTGAAGCGGAGGAGCGAAATTTGTCATCGTCCAGTGATCAGTTGTTTTGGATGCAAAACCACATGGTAGTGAGAGACATACACCGGGCAAGCAGAGAAAACAATCGTACAGTTTGAGAAGCTGCTGCCATCTATCGGACAATTCAAAACTCTGAGAACGTAAATCAGTTTTCTTCCGCTAAATTTAGATACTGGTGGAAAAATTAATTTACATTATAATTGACAAGAGAGAAGGTCAATGCATTTAAAGTTTAGTGTTAATGCATTATATTCGAGATTTAATAGAAGAACTTAAGTATAAACCCAACTTAGTAGCATAAAAATAAAATAAACCAAAAGAAATTTTGCAAATGTGCATTATTGTTTATGCATTAAAAAAGTTAAATTTCAATTACTTTTTTTCCTTTCGCAGCTGCTTTATTTAGTATTTCGAGAACATGCTAACTATGATAAATATATAAAAAACTGTCTCGCGTATGTAATATACTTGGTTGCTAGGTTACAAAGCTATTAGCATGTATTTCTAGGGAAATACGTGAGGCTTGTAAGTAAAGTTGAAGAACACATGCTATAAAATTAGTTATTTCCCAAAACAGCACTTACCAGCTATTAATACATCATGCTGAAAGAGCATGCTTCTAAATTACAGAAACAATCGAATAATTTTAGTATTACCTTAAATTTTACATTATTTTCAGATAAATTCTCTATTCATTGAAATATGTAAAATCTATATTTTCTGTAAGATATAGCCGAGTTCCAAAGAAAGAAGAAAAAGAGTTTTAAAGAAGTATTATTTCTGAAATATTTTGTTAACATAATTATGAACTATATGTTTTACTACCTGTTTAAACACATTAGTGATTAATAAATGCTCTGTAAATTAAAGTTTAAGTTGTATTTTATAAATAATTTGATAAAAGCCAAGTCTCTACAATGTTAATTAGTGTTCTTCTTTTAAATGCATGCTAGCTATAGACATAAAATATATATGAATGCAGAAAAAGTCTAATTCTGTATTAAGGACTTATTTTAAGAATTCCAAGATTAAAAATGAAAATGTGTGTGTGTTGAGACATATACTTCTTTTGTAGAGGGTAACACTTGAATAGATTTTAGCAAATACGCTGTTTTCTATATAATAATACGTTTACATACTTTTCTTCTTTCATTATATGAAATTTTACAACATTAGAGTATAAAGAATAAAATGCATTTGCGTTTTAAGGAAGAACTGGATAAAAAAGGGCGGTGACAAACCTTTTTTTAAGACAAAAATACATCAAGATTCCCGTGTAAGATTGTTTTGAGAGTTGATGCTACTTTGGGTAATGACGTCTTATGTACGGTTTTCCGATATTTTTTTAATACAAGAAGGTACAAATTAAGAACTGTTTTTAAGGTATCCGAACTCGCTCGGAGTATTTTTTAAAAAATAACACACTAAAACATTACAAATGTTTTTTTAGAAATTAGTACCAATAAAAACTAATATTTAAATAACAATATTTTAAGAAAAGTTTCGAAATTTTACAAAAATTATAATTATAAGTGAAATTTTAGCAATATTTTTGAAAAACTTCAAAGCAATTTGAGAAAAAAGTTATAAACTAATATCAGTAAAAGTATTACAAAAACAAATTAGATCTAGAAAATGCCTTTATCTTGGCATTTATCTAGAAAATGTACTAAATTTTTCTGTTTTATTAAAATTTAAAAATTTTAGAGGTGATCGAGTAAATATTATAAGAAAAACATTCTGTACGAGACCATAACTTAAATAACAGGTCATAACTCAAAAAATATTCATACAATAAGAAATAATTTAGTATATTCTCTAAAAAATAGTATAAATATCAGGTTCAATAAGTTTTATAGAAATGCATTGATAATATTTTTAGTTATCAGACTCATCGTGAGATTTTGAAGAATTTAAAAAGTCCCACTTCTGGCAGTTTAAAGACCTATTTCCAATTTTTTTTAATTTTATAAAATTTATTGTAACTTGGACTCTAGGTATCGTAGAAACAAAGAAAAGTATGTTTGCAAAGCCAAAAGAGAGAGCACTATTCAATAAAATAAAAAAATAATATGTATTTTGACCGAATTTGGTCATTTTATCTGCGTGTTTGGATACCTTAAGTGATTTTTTTATTATTCTATTTTTAAAAATAATTTTTTTATTATTGTGAATATTTATTTAAAAATTCTACAACAGAAAAAAAATTGTGAGGGTTTTTAGCACATAAGAATTTTAGTTGTCGTTTTTTTCCCTAATAATATTTTAATTCAAAAACCATTTGTCCTTTCTTTTTTTTATTTTGTCTCGAAAAATAAATAAAAATTTCGAGAAAATCTTGAATCCCAAATTACAAAAAGAAATTTACATATGCGTGAAAAAGAAAACATAATGATTCAAGAAGTTTTGAATGTTTTTCAAAGTGAAGTTTACTGCATGATATAAATATGTAATGTATAAAAACCATTTGTGTTTCCATTTTTATTGGAGTTTAACCAAAAATAATAATTTTAGTATTTTGAGTAACTTTAATCGAATGCTGATTTAAAATAACAGCTCGACTTGGGTGAACTCGGAGTTAAGCAATCTCAAATATCGTCTATTCGTCTTTTGTTTGATCGCTACACAACTCGACTACTTATTCCCCGCTTCAAACAAATTTAGAAGTGGATAGTGATGACGTTCAAGAAGTACTGGATTTTCACACTCAGGAGCTGAGAATTGATGAGCTCATAGAAATCCATGAACAAGGGCAAGAAATTGAAGAACTTGAGTCCTTAGACCCAGTACAATCAGATGATCGAATGATGGTTGAGAATCGGACTTAAGGTCTCAGTTTAATTGAAAAAGGGTTAAAAAAAAATTTATAAAATATAGACTCCGACGAAAAGTGTATCTTTTCAACAAAGCAAGGAATAAAAAAAATTACTAGCATGATACGAGGAAATTTTACAGGATAAAAAAAAAAATGTCTGAGCCGGCAGACTGTACTTCGCTAGATTTTATGAAACCTTCTACATTAAAATAACTTAGGTTAACGGTTTTGTGTATTTGCGTTATCTATGATTTTATTAACCTTTTTTTTCTACATTATTATTTTTTTTCGTCTGCGACGCCAACTAAAAATAATTTACATATGTTTATATATAAAATTATAGCTCGACTTACGCGAATTGCTTGTGGCACCATCTGAAAACTCTTGCCCGAATGAGGTACCCATGAAATAAAAAGGATCAAATTGAGGATATAATTATTTCCTGGCATCGTGTAATAACGAAGGAAGAGCTTTTAACTATTTTCAGTTCAATGAAACATCGATGAGAAAAGATGTAATAAAAAATAAAGGCTATCCCACAAAACACTGGTAACTCACTGCTATCATCAGTATTTAATGTATACCATTAGTTAAAGCAGCATAACTTTTTTTGCATTGCAAATATTTCAACTTTTTCTTTTGCATTTAATTCATTATTAATTGTTCTTTAAAATGATATAAAAGACTTCGCATTTTGTGGGACATAACGTTTTCTATAAACATATAAACTTAAAAAATATAATTTTAAAAAGTGTCCACAGTTTTGGCCACCACTGTATATATATATATATTTGGTATAACAACTAAACATACAATTTAAAATAAATCGCTTTTAATTAAGAAATAAATCATATCTATCTAATCAATCAGATAATGTATTTGTTTCTTGATTCAAAAATTATTTAAAAAATAATAAGAAAGATTTTTTAAAAAAAATAACAAAGTTTTTGAGTAACTGGACAAAGGTATAATTAAATATAGTAAATTAATATTTAGTGTTATAATAATGAGCAAACAAACGCTACGTTTAGATTTTTAAGAAAAAACTATGAAAGTCTAACGTTAATAGATAAATGCTATACTTGACGAAAAAATTTTTAGTACCAATTTGTTAAATATTTTAAATTTTACTACTTACAGGATTAATTATTTAAACAAATAATTCTACCTTTTTAATATTGACATCGTGAGATTGTCAAAGCAAGAAAAGAAGCATTTTTGCCGCCTAAAAATTTTTGGCGTCCCTATAATTTTGCCGTCTTAGACCCGGGCCCGCTGGCCTAAGCCAAAATACGTCACTGCATACATCAGTCTTGCTAGTTAGGATTCAAATTATAACAGCCACTAGTAATTGATCTCATATAAAATTAATAACTCTCTCAAAGGTAACATTATCTTCAATTAAACTACTACTTAATTCCCAGGTTACTACTACTTTATTTCCAGGTTCCTCTCCCTCTCTCTCTCCTGCCTAGGTGATTTTAACTGTATTAAATGTTTTCGTAACAGAACTTATCAAAAAAAAATTTAAATGTTTATTTTTACTCTCTGTTTATTATTTTACTCAAATAGAACTTAATAACTGTTCTGGATAATTTCATTTTTGACTATTTGTCTCATTTTTCTTAACCGCACCTTAATTGAAATCCCATGTTGTATGTTCATTGTTACGACAATAGAGTGTCACAATTTTTCTCACTTAAAATATTGATTTTGTTTGGTTGAAAAACGTCCATTAAGGTATCCGACTACGTTTGGAACCGTGATTTTAAAAAAGCGCATAAGTGGATAATTTTCATGATATTTAGTGTCACTTAGATTAGAATATATGTATTATAAAACTGTTTTAAGGACTATATATAACTTATTATAATGAATTATATAACTTAGACATGTTTTACGACAACAGAGGGGAGAAATTTTAAGATAAAAAAGCCGATAATTATTTCAATGGGTTGTAACTCTAAAAATAATGTGAATTTTTCAAAAATCATAGTTGAGCCTCTGTACAGAGGTCTGAGCTATATACAGGCAAAATATTATTGTAATAGAAACATTTTTCACAAAAGGAGAACATTTGGGGAAAAAATTATTCTAAGTTAATTTTTTGCCGAAATATTGTATTTAAATAATTTTTTTGTCAAAATGTCCTTAAAACAATTTTATACATGTATTCTAATCTAAGTGACACTAAATATCATGACAATTATCTATTTATGCGGTTTTTTAAAATCACGGTTCCGAACGTAGTCGGATACCTTAAAACGAAAAAATGGCCTCTTCTTTCCTGTCAGTTAGTGACAGAAAAGCTCATGACAGAATTTTCTGTTCATTATTATTCTCTGCTTATAAATATTAAAAGAACTGCTTCTTTTTACCATGCTAATTATTGACAGAAAAGCTCAGAATAGAAAAATTCTAATTACAACCAAAATAGCAGAGCATCGAAACATATGGTACTCTATCATATTTAAAAACACATGTAAGTCAGAACTTGTTACTCCATACATCACTTCAATACTAACCCACAATAAATTAATAAGTGAGTGGAATTCAAATTATGAAGAACCAATCACAGGAAAGGAAAAAAATTTCTTGATTATCTATTCTAAGTGTTTGATCTCACGCAACTACTATCATTACTGTACTTCGCTAAAAAGGTCGTTAAACTCTTAAACGTTTTGGTAAGGAAAAAAACTCAAAAATTCAGAACAAATTACTTTGTTACCAGTACACGAGGGACTTCAGATCTCTAAGGCAAAATTTTGCGGAAACAAATTCCCATTGACCTGTTGGTGTTTGGAATGACTCTTTTGCCTGCCTGAATTTTCGCCATTTTGGATTACTAATTTTAGAAATAAAGATAGAACTTTTCCTTTAAAATGGTAATAAATAGAAGTTTTTAAGTTATACTAGGTGTGATTCACATACGAAAAAGAAATTATACTAAATAATATAAAAATTCAAATTAAGGTACGTAGAATTTGGAATTGATGCGAAATTGAAAATTTATTTCATAACGAATAAACTGCAGTTATTAAGAATTATTTTATTAATAATTCATTAACAAAACATGATTTTTTTTTTAAAAAAAAATTCCGTGTCATTCTTTTTTGACTTATAACTGCAGTTCAATATTTTTTTAATGAAATTATTCGTGAGAAAAAAATAAATTGAAACTCCAGATAACATAAGTTACAATTTAAGAAGTAAGAAGAAAAGACAAAATTTCTTCTAAAAAGAAAAAAAAATTCGAAATAATAGTTTTATTTCGTTTATTTCAGAAATGATTTAAATGAATTTGAATTATTTTTGTGTATGATTGTGGAGAACAAATAGCGCAAAAGTAACTATATTAGCAAATAACAAAGAAAAAAAAAGAGAATGTGGCTTAGATATTTGGTTTATTAATTATTCATTCCTTGCCTTTTGAATTTGATTAAAAACTTTTCTCATAGGTATTTATGATAATTTTTTTTTGTGATAATTAATTAAGAAGTAGAATAAACCTCTTAAAAACTTTTTAAATATTATTTTCATTTTAATAAGAAAAAAAAACAAAGTTTCTGGAGAATCGAATTTTATTTATGAAGTTGCAGTTTATAAATTTAAAACATTTTCTTTCTGGGATAATCTACAATTGATTTTATCGTTAATTAAGAAATTATTTGAGCTTAAAATTCCTAATTTAAATTTACAAGCATATCAAGGAGCACTTAAATATTTCTATAATCACAAAAGACATTCAAAATTATAACGTAGGTATAAAAATTAAGTAATAATAATGTTTGTATATTGTATAAGTTAAAAAAGAGAAGAGAGAAACGAAAAAAAAGCATAACTAATGTTATAATCTTCAAAATTTTAAATTGGTGCACTGTGCATGGTGTATAGGGATTGCAATACCGGGATTTTGAGCCATTTGTACAATTTTGTAATACCGGAATTCACAATGTTTAAATACCGTTTTTTCGATATTTACAAGAATTTTTTTAAATTGTCTCCATTGTATGCTTAGGAATTCGCCAACATAGCAAAATTGTATACGTTTTTTTTTTATGTCTCCCTAACGGGCGAAATTAATTAGAATGTAAATACAAAGTTGCATTGTACAATTAAGAGAAGTGATAAAATATGTGAATCATCCAAGGAGGCGGGCCAAAACTATTTTATTACATCTCAGAGCGATATTGCACACGCGCAAGATTCGTTGTCTGATATTCCTATCTGTGAAAACAAGATTGTGAAGAAAGTGCGAAGAATTTCAATACTTTTTAAATTGGTGAGCTTGTTATTCACATTGTATTTGCATATCATATTTTAAGGTTAAAACTATTTTTTTTTATTTATTATGCATATACTCATAAGTAATAACCCATAATAGGGAATAAGAATAACTTTAAAGAACATAAAAAATCAGTTGATAATACTTCGGTTTGGTTTCATTATTTATATGATGAAGACAACAGACTGGATAGTGATATTTACATAGCGATATTTAAACTTTTTTTGTGATTTAAATAAATAAGATGCTTCTTTAATTTTTTGTGATTCTTTATATTCTGTTATAATTTATGAATTACACATTATTTTTTGTGATATTTACACTCTAATAAAATTGGCAAATAAAACAAAGAAACATCTGTGTTTTCTTTCTTTTTTTATAATTTCTGCTACCGGTATTAAAACCGGTATTCCGGTATTAAGACCTAAAAAGTACAGAATACTGGTATTGAACTTTTGGTCCGATACTGCAATCTTTAGTGGTGTGTCTACATGTGGTCAAATATGAAGAATATATTTTTAGGTATAGAAATGTATAAATATGAACCATTACATTTTGTATTTTATGGAGCGTGATGAGAGTGATTATTATGACACGAAATCAAAGTTTAGAAGTTCATGAATGTTAATTTTATCGTCTGCTCCTATTCCAATGTGACTTTTACCTCCCACAAATACTGTAAATTAATAGAAATGCCTGTCATTTGAAGATCATGAAATCCAAAACCTTATTTCTTCTTTTATTAGTTGTTTGCAAGTTCATCTTAATATTTATCATCCTTGCATGCAGTTCGTGATTATTCTTGAATGTTTCCATATTTTTTTCTGGAGGATTTCATATCCGAAAGAGAAAAATCATGAATTCTAAATAGAGTTATTTTTTCGATTAGTAATAGGTTCCGTGTTGTTTTGATGAAAGTTTTACGGTACTAATTATATATGCATAGAAAGAAACGCTGAGATAAAATGTTTATATTCAGCAAATGTTCGTTATTTTTCTGTTCTTTCATAATGTGGAAGAAATCGGTTCTATTTATTTATTTTAAACTGTTTTATAGGCACGTTATCAAATAATATAGCAAAGAAACAGAGAAAGCAACCCTAAAATATCAAATTACTTTAGACTTAAATTGCGGAAGTAACTGTAGAGTTCTAGCAAAATTTCATAGTTTATTTAATAAGAATCTTAAGTTACAGTAGAAAACCAGTGGCTTAGATTCATTTCAGTAAAAACGAATAATTTCACCTCACTAAATCATGTGTTGATTAAAGCAAATGCTAAAAAGAATCCTAATCAGTAATTAAAGGATATGATTAAAATGAAAACTGGAAACCAGTATAAATTTGAAACGAGCTATATTTACTAGCATAGTAATGAAAATTAAAAAATATTTCTTAAAATGATAAAATTTCAACATCCCTAATGGGATTCTCTCTCTCACGCCACAGCTTTTGCATTTATTCGAATTGCATACATGTGATTCATTTCCCCTCAAGACGGCCAGTGATAGCTTCTGGCAATGAATAATATAAATAATAATTACTCAAAAATTAATAAAATTATTTATAAAAAAGGATTATATTAACTAAGGTTTCACCCCTTTTTAATGGAATAAGAAAAACAAATTAAATTAGCAATCTCTCTCTTCTGGAGAGGGAGAAATAAAGAATATTTTGTTATATTTTCCTTATTAATTTTAATCAAAATTAACATTAGGATAATTAATTTTAATCTTCTAAAAATAATGACTCATCCACACGCATACTTTCCCTACAGCTTAGTAGTATAGGCAAGTACAGATAAAGTTTGGCTGGCCTCAAAACAATGTTTAAACCTTTAATCTTAGTTCCTAAGGCTAAGAGTAATGCTATTGTACTACAATAGTACAATAGCATTATAATTTTATATATATATAAGCAATGTTTATGATACTGTAGCATCCATTCTTTATATTTTAAATTCTATCATAGACTTGCCTCCAAAGGTCTGCGTACAGACAATCATCTTACGTGTTTATGCTATAATTACTATTAAAATCTCTCTGTATAAAATCAAAATACTAATCAGCAATTCTTCAAAATTTCCGTATTCATACAACAGCAACAAAATCCACCTTAACAAGAAAAAACAAGAATGACCACCAAATAATCACTAATAATTTGCGCCCAAAGTCTACGTGCACTTTCAAAATAGAGCTTTTAAAGACCTTTTATAGTAAAATAATTGCACTAAATCGTGTTTTTAAGTAATTATAAGCTTCTTTTACGATTTATTTAGGATTTGAGATTTGAAAGCCTTTGTGGTTCTATGGCAGGCAACAGAATAGAGATCGATATATTATTGAAAGAAAAATCATCATAGATCTACAGAAAAGTGCGAAATTTTTAAAGCAATTGTTGAAACTGTTAATAGGAAACATTCATCAATTCAAAAAGTGTTCATAAACTACAAATCCACTAAAACTTTCAAGCCCAAGCGAAGATCCGGCCTTCCATCTTCAGTGTCCCCTCGAGAATCTTGCTTTGTAATACGCTCTACATAAAAGAAATCCAAGACTGTAAGCTTCACATATAGCTAAAAGTGTTACTGAGATATAGCAAAAAAGCGTAACTTTAACAACAATTCGAAGAGAACGGAAAAAGAATGACTATCATGGCCGAGTTGCACTTAAGGAACCATTCATGTCTCGAGTGAACAGAGCTAAGAGAATGGCCTTTGCCAAAAAACATCTAAATAGGAGACATAATTATTGGGAAAATGTAACATAATCAATTGAAAGCAATTTTCGTAATTTGCCATCAAAAAGAACAAAAATATGCCTGAAAAAATTCCTGGTCAGGTCTTAAGAAAGAGAATCGTGGAGAATCTATCAAACGTGGAGGAGGAGGCATAATGTTTGGGGGTGCATTGGAAATCTTTCAGCTCGTAACCTGGAATTTATTGAATCAACAATGTACAAAATTAGTTACTTGAACTTATTGAAGTAAAACATCAGGGCATATGCCGAGAAACTTGCGGCGAGTGATGAGTTTTACTTTCAGCGGCACGATGGTCCTAAGCAAATGGCTCTCATTGTGAAGTCATTGTGAAGCCATGGCTGTTCTGACATGTCCCAAACCAATTCCGTAAGCCAACCTAGTCTCCAGACCTAAGCACAATACAGCATTTTTGGGAATTACTCGAACGAATAATCAGGGAGAACGTAATAACATTCAAGGAATAGCTCAAATCTGTCAGAGTAAAAGAATGGAACAATATATCCACAGATGAAACAACTAAGCTAGTTAAATCCTTGCCAAATATGTTGAGAGAGTTATAGAAAGAAAGGAATAGCTTAAAAAGTACTATTTAATTTTATTTACAATCTCTTATTGTAAAGGTTTTTTCCAGTGTACGTGACTTTTGACGCACACGATTTGTGTCGTTCTCAAGTTAAAGTATTTGTATTATTTTATGTAATAATCAGGTGATTGTTGTTTATACTATTGGAATTTAAGACGTTAGAGGAATCAATAAAAAATTGATTCAGAAAAATTTCATTTAATTAGCGATCTTTGCATGAATATTAAAGATGATTGCCTATACACAGACTTTCGGAGGCAAGAGTATTTTTAATTTCTCATATATCCTTCAATGTCTAGTTATCTTGCAATGTCAATTTTTTTTTTTTTTTGAGTTTTTCTTATTGTATATTCATCTCTTTTTAATATAGAATTTTACTATATATATATTATGTTTAGTTCGATTGGCCGCAAGTGCGCGCATTATTCGACAATCGCAGACGATAAAATTTTTACACTGGCTTCATTAGTAAAGATACGGACTCAACAGCAAAAGGTGTAGTGCGTACTTTGGTTAGCGGAATTTAAATCAGTCACGCGTGTACAGCGACGTGTTTGAACAGAATAAAATGAATGTCGTTACTGGCTTGCCTAATAGACTTATCAGGACTCCTACAAAATGAATTACGCACACGATCAACAGTGTCTTCTATTACGAAAACTTAAGAATACTTGCTAGTTTTTGAGATGCTCGGATGAAAATGGCGATTTTTTTTTTCTTGGCATATTTGATTTGTGCGCATGTTCTGAAACGTGTAGATACCAAATTTTACTGGAATATTCCCGATAGTTTTCTCTCCAGAACCTCTTGAACACTTGCAGTTTAATTATGGCCACCCTGTACTAAATTATCATACAGAGATATGTATGGAACTCTGAAACTTAACAGAAAAGACGGTCCAAAAGAATTTTAAGCAAAAGGAGAAATATGTGTATGTGTGTGTCGCAGGGAAATAATAAAATTAGGGATTTCATCAAATTCCTTAGGGAAATGATCAATTCACGGAAGATGTTAAAGTAAGAACTTTGTAAAGTGATTTCCCTAAGGAAAGTAAGTGATTTGATTAAATCCCTATCCTGTTTCAGTAAAATGATGAAATAATATTGTCAAGAGTTTAAAAGTGTTTATTTGGCAAATATGATGCATTATTAAAAGTAGAGTAAGTAATATAACAATAATCACACTGAATTACAAATTATTTATTCGAAGTTAATTAACAGAATAATGAGATAATTAGGCTGGTATTTTTTGATTCACATAATATTGATGAAATATTATATTTTTATAGAAAATATATGTTGAATAAGAACTAAAATTATAAAATTATTTATTCAAAATGTTTTAATTAAAAAAATTAAAAGCACCAATTCAAAAGAAATAAAAATTACATTAATGTAATTCTTCAGAAATATATCCTGCTTTATGTGTAGAACCTTCTTTTTTTAGTTATTATTTTTCACTTTTTTTTTTTATCAAAAAGCTTTTTTTTTCTAAAATGGGGGCGTGGTCGAATTCTCTAACTTGTTTGCTTACATTTTTCAACTAAAATTGTTTTTTTGGGTTTTTTTTTTCAATTTCTAATTTTCCGGCATACAAAAGTGATGTATCAATCGAAAGATAATAATGAAAATAATGTAACGAAATAAAAATAAAATAAATCATTTTTAGGTCTTTTTGTTTTATGTGAATCACGCCAGAAGCTCGGAGCTGCCTGGTATGGACGAGAAGAGAGGAGAGGTAAAAGGGAGTGGTATCAAGCGAAAACACAGCTCTGCAAATGCTGACTTGTTCATATCCTCATTTCTCTAAAAAAGTTCAGGCATTTGGTCAAATAACTTATTTGCATCAAGGAAATGACCTCAAAGAGATGTTATTTTAACATCTTCCGTGAATTGATCATCTCCCTAATGAAATCCCTAATTTCGTCATTTCCCTGCGACATGTATACCAAAGAGGGAACGTATGCATCATCAAATGGATGAATAAAAAAAATCGTATCTCTGTTATCAACTATACATAACACTGTGATGATTGAAGTGCCATCTTACAAGGTCAGACCGAAACCACAGGCAGTTATGAAATACAATAACATGATGAGAGTTGTAAATAGAATGGATCGGCATCTCCCAAATTATCCAATAACAAAAAACAAAAAAAAAAGAGGCAAAAAATATAACAAAAATTATTTTTCTATCTTTTAAATATATCATTGTGGATTGCTTTCGTTTCATATCAGAAACTGGGTGGGAAATTATCCCATTTGAATTTCAGGCTTGATATTATAAATCGCGTTATTGGAAGACATAGGGCGGTAAATGAGAAAAAGGACAACCAAGTATTTTGCCCAGTCCCTTACGATTAACTAAAAGACACTTTTTAGAAGTAATTTCTCCCACCGACAAAAATTGAGACCAACAAGGCAATGTTTTGTGTTTTGTTCGAAAAGAACGATTTTGGAGAAATGAGTAAGAAAAGTAACACGATATTTTTTACCCGATTGCGATATTGGACTATGCTTGTCTCTCTTTTTTAAAATTTACCGCACAAAAACCGAGTTTTAAGGAGTTTATGAACTGTAAGTACAATATTATTTTTTTGAATCTAATATACATTTTTGTTAAAGTGTTCATTTTAGTTCGCTTATTTCTTCGGAAAAAAACCAAATTTAAGGAAAAATATGTTTTTTTAATAAAAATAAAAATTAGTATAATTCTTAAAATTCAATATGTATAACATTTCTGACTGCTGATTTGAGTTTATATAGTTTATTTCATCTTAAAAATGTTTATAAAAAAATATGCTTATTTTTTGACATAAAATGACAGAAAAGGAGACTGTTAAGTGGTTAAATTCATTTTTCTATCGAAGTTTTTTCTTCACTTTTTATTGCATTATTATGTTGAAATTTTCTGCTGAAGAGGAAGATTAGGATCCTGTAAAGCAAGCTTAACCCTATTTCACTGTCCTAAATCAGTAACAGCTCTAGGAAACATAATAGTTTTCCATTTTGGTCAATTGACTTTTTACATATCTACTTATATTTTGGTGGGTTTCTATAGGTTTTAAAATTGATTTCCATCCCTTCTTTTCTTTGTAGGGTTTACAATTTGTCTATACTAATTTTATTTTACTACACTATTCATAGATACATACATACATACATACATGTAAACTTTTATCATTATTATCTCAAAATTTCTTCTTTAAAATCATATCATTGTTTTACTTCTTTCACACAATAATTCAAGTTTCGTTATCTAATTTTATTTTGAGCATTAATTTTTTAAAAAAATGTTAAAGGGTTCAGTAATGCTGACCTGCTATCCAAATAAACAAAATATGAAGTGTATACAGTTTTGAATGAATTAAAAATATTAGCAGCTTTTAATCAAAAATTTCGATACCTTTTAATATATTTCGAATTTAAAGTCGTAGTGTATTTAATGTTTTAAAATAATTTTCCCCCATGTTTAAATTTTTTTATTACATTTCTATTTTGGCATGGATAAATTTGTCTCATTTAAAGAGACAATTGCCTCTAAAAATGAAAAGAAATTCTTCAGATGTAAAGAAAAATTATAATGTATGAGTAATATATTTCTAATCATACAAATATTCAGTGTATTTAAATTTCTTTTTCACAAAAACGTTGTTTTTTAGGGTTTTTAAAAATGATATTGTAGTATTCTTATTTTTATTTTTTATTTTTTTTTTGTTGCATATATTTTCGTGAGTTTTCTTTCTTCATAATGTTTAGCTATCCTCTTTTGAAAATGCCGCTCTTAGCAAATGAGTAAAATTCCCCAGGCAGAAATTAATTAAATTTACTTTTTTCTGTTCTTCTGATTAGTAATGAAAAATCATTTTTGCCATTCCTAAAATTTCTTTCAAAAGTGGTACACGTTTCCATATTTTAAGCAAATGGCGTTGTTATGTAAATATTATTCTCCACCCTTGTTCCATTAAATTAAATATTCTTTTCTGGAAAAATTCCAGACAAATTTTCCTTCCATTATATTTTCAGATTCACTGTTAGTGTTAATTATTTCTGCAAATAATATGTTTTTTAAAATTTTGGAACAATGTATCATAAAATTACTTAGTTTTACTTAACCCTTACACAACCGTAAGGTTGCTAAGAGTAAATATTAATATGTAACTGTTTATTTCAGTTTGTTTGAACGTAAAATAAATGAAAATCATAAGAAAAATACATAACAATCTATAGTTTTTTGGAAATAGAATAGAATTATTTGTCATTATCGAGCATTTGTTTTTACTTTAACATACTTTATTATCGTATAAAATTATACTTATTGGACAAAATAAAATATGTAAGGGAACACAGTAATATACAGTCGGACCCCGATTTAAGGTATCCGACTACGTTCGGAACCGTGATTTTAAAAAGGCGCATAAATGGATAATTTTCATGATATTTAGTGTCACTTAGATTAGAATATATGTATAAAATTGTTTTAAGGACATTTTGACAAAAAAATGATTTAAATACAATATTTCGGCAAAAAATGAACTTAGAATAACCTTTTTTCAAAATGTTCTCCTTTTGTGAAAAATGCTTCTATTATAATAATATCTTGCCTGTATATAGTTCAGACCTCTGTACAGAGGCTCAGCTATGATTTTTGAAAAATTCACATTATTTTTAGAGTTACAACTAATTGAAATAGTTATTGGCGTTTTTTTCTTAAAATTTCTCCCCTCTGTTGTCATAAAAGATGGATAAACCCACTTCTAAGTTATATATTTCAAAAATTCTAGTTGAGCCTCTATACAGAGGTCTGAGCTATATACAGGCGAAATATTATTATAATAGAGACTTTTTTCACAAAAGGAGAATATTTTGAAAATGGGTCAATCTATGTTCATTTTTTGTCAAAATGTACTTAAATAATTTTCTATTGTAATACTATTCTTAAAACAATTTTATATATATTTTCTAATCTAACAAGGGGAGGGCACGACTAAGGAAATTCATTTGGGATCGAGACTTGGTGTAATAGTAGTACTCTTTTAGGGTGTTAACCTCTCAATGTAATTCCGTCGAATGGCCAGTCAATTCGGAGAAATCAGCCTTCGAAATTCATGCTTAGCTTTTATACAATTAAATTTTAATTTTCCACAACTTCGTAGCTTGATTGGTAAATTAATTTAATTGGTATTTTATAGAATAAAAAAATTATTTTGATTATATATAAATAATTATATTAAATTTTATAAATATATTTTATATTAATAAATAATATTTATAATAAAATATAAAATAAATATTAAATGATATTTTAGAAAAAAAATTAGTTGCAAATAGTTTTATAATGTGAAATACAATATACTATAAATAAAATATTATATGTACTATAAAATCAGTTATAAAATATATTATTATTATTAAATTAATTATTTTACAATTAATATAATAAAAAATATGTCTTTTTTTATATGTTATTAAATTAATTATTTTACAATTTTATAAAATATTTAATAAGTCCCTT
>BMAV01016458.1:0-12157 GCA_019973955.1 Trichonephila inaurata madagascariensis
CTTTTAAAACCTATTTTTTCGTTAAAAGGGGTACGGCCATTGAATGGCGAAAAATGTAAACAAAGTATTTCGTTTTTGCTTCAGGTTGAACGTATGATATAAACCAAAACATGTATCTTTTATTGTAAATTGAGCATTTTATTTTTTTATTTCCTAGTCGTTTAGAAGTCTTACTGTATACGTTTAAATCAATTTATCTTAAAATGTAAATTTTGATGTTCGATGCACCTCTTCTGAGAAACTACTATTCATAGGAATGTAAATTTTTCAGTAACGCTCTTTTATCTGAATTGTGGGATTACCCCCGAAATAGCGTGCAGCGTTGGGCTTCCCGATGTCCGAAACAGTTTCGAACATTTGTTGACGTTATTGTAAGTGTAAATTAATATAATATAATGATTGCTATAGTGACAAATATTATGATTTTTAGTTTTTATCATGGGTGATAGTAAAAAACACGAAAATATAGCATAGAGAAAGCATTTCACACTAGAAACTAAAATGCAAGTGATTAGAAGATTAGATACTGGTGAACGTCAATATCAAATTGGGGCTGCATTGAATTTGGCAACTTCAACAATAAGGATCATTCTTAAGAATAAAGAAAAAATACTCTCATCGGTAACTGCAACTACGACAAGCTCTGCAACTAGAATTACCCGTTCTAGAAATAATACAATAGAAGAAATGGAAAAATGACTTTCTATATGGATTGATGACGAAATTGAATTTAAAATGACATTAAATCAATCTACCTTCTTGATAAAATGGCAGAAAATTGGAAATACAGAAGAGACTGAATGATCTGAAATGTAAAGATACTGACTTAGAATTTTATTTATTTTTATATGTATATTCGTTTATTATGTTTCTATATTTGTAAGAAATAAATTTTTGTTTTATTGTTATAAAAAATACAATTAATAAATTTAATGGTAAAATACCTGACCGATTTTCTTCCCATCTTCCCCTAAAACCTTTATTTACATCATGAGATAACCTCGTTTAACGCTGTTTCTTATTACGCTCTACTTTGATGGAACGTATACCCCGCGTCAAGCGGGGTCTTACTGTATTTATAATGATGGCTAATATATACTGAAATGAGCGTTTTGTAATAAACTCAAAAATTCATTTTTTACAAATTTTTTATGTGAAAAATGGGTAAATTTTCGCAATGTTTGATAAAATATTTCATAAATTATTAAAAAATTCAAAATTAGCTAAGAGCTTAATTCAGTGTAATGAAAAAGGTGTACTTTAATTGTATGAAAAATTTCAAGCATGTACATATAACAGATTTTGAGAAAAGATACATCGAAAACAGCCAATTTAACATTGTTTGTATATATAGAGAGAGTGGTTTACAACTTATCTTAAACTTATTTTATAGTTAGTCTGCCGCCAAATTTTGAAATTGTTAAAAGTGCACAGCAACAACAAAAATGTTGAGAATCACTGATGTACAGTATTATTATTCAACTCTTCAACGTGAAATCTCACTCTATATGCTGTTTAGATTAGCAAACATATAAATTCGTTTAAGTGAATAAGTTTAAATGCAACACATATGTTATTAACTGTTGATGTAACTTCTAAAATTTATTAAAAGCCTTAAACCATAAATATGAAAATAAATCTTTACATATTTTTCTGTCAAAATGTACTGAGATATTTATGTTTACTCATTTGTAACATTTATCTAAAATAATATCCTCCTTCTGTGTGTGTGTGTGAATTATAATTCTAATTATTTCTGTAAATGGAAGCTTAGAAGTCCTTTCCAGCTATTTCAGAACAAATTAATGTTGCATAATTACCAACGCCACAGAAATGTTTCGTGCACGCTGTTAGATATCTTACCCTGCGGCAATTCTAAGCTTAACTGCATGTAATTGAATCATTATATAGAACTGTTACACGAACTGGATTTCACAAGAGAAATCTTTAAATTTTCTAATTGTTCTATGCAAAAATTTGCTTACATTATTTTTCTCGCTTAAATTATTCTTCGACAATACTTTAGTTATTGTCAGTAGGAAATTTATTATATTTTATGTATAAACAAATGCATGCACACACACACACACACACACACACACACACACACACACACACACACACACACACACACACACACACACACACACACACACACACACACACACACACACACACACACACACACACACACACACACACACACACACACACACACACACACACACACACACACACACACACACACACACACACACACACACACACACACACACACACACACACACACACACACACACACACACACACACACACACGATGACTAGCCCTTATGAACTCATTTTGAGTATTTCATGAAGTTAAATGAATACATATCATTTAAGTTATTGATATCTAGCTCTAAGATTTCAACTGTATTTAACATTTATATATAGCTCTTACCTCTTAATGCAAGGAGAGGATTTGAACATCTGAAAAGAGAGATTATGCATCTATTATACCCCTTCCCCATTTTTGGGAGTCAAACTCCGTAAAAATTGTTCTCAGTGGTTCTTTATTCAATAAAAGAAACAAGCTTGGCAAGTTTCAAGTCTATAAATCTAAAACTTAAGAAACGACAATTGTTTATGGATTATACCCTTGTAACCCAACCTTGTAAGCCCTTGTTACCCAACTACCCGGTTATTGAAGGATGTCTACTCAACAAAAGGAACATGACTATCAAATTTCAAGTTTACCGGTTTAATAAATAAAAACAGGAATTTTTTGTGTAATACCACCGCACCTATTTCTTTCGGTAATCGATCTTAAAATTCATTCTTTGTGGATCTCTGTAGAACAAAAGAAACTTGCTCTGTAAAATTTAAAGTTTGTGGCTTACAAACCAAAAACTAGTTCCGGCGATCCCGTGATGAGTAATTGTGAAGGTGTTTGTGAGATGCACATTAATATATATAACAGATAGATACATATATAACATTGAAAAATAATTCTACAAGTAAATGGAAAACCAAACAAAATGTATAAATATACCATGAAAGTTATTTACTTGTTCTTGTTATAAGATATTCCAAAAATGAATATAAACTCAAACTATATTATTTCAGACTTAGAATTTAACGGAAGGGTTAAGCTAGATGTTTTTCTTGCCAAATATCTCCTATGAATAAAGTATTGATGATAAGAGAGGAGAGAAAAATAAGGAAAAGAAAAAGAAAAAAGAAATGATGAGCAGGGAAAGTGATAAAAAAAGAAAAGAAAAAGAAAAATGGGAACACAATCAAAACCATGATTAAGCCTAAGGTCAAACACGAGGTGTAATAACTGATACAGTATGGTTACAAAAATATAAAATTGCATATTTCAATTAATATCTATCTAGAAATAAATTATATTTTATTTAAGATAGTTAAAATCTTAAATTGAAAAATTATATTTATACAGTTCATAGAAATGTACATATCATGAAATGTGTAGTAGAGTAAATGAAACGAATGAAATTAAAATTAAAATGTGTTAATAATTACTGCTACCAAATGATGTTAGTATTAAAAAAGTTGATAGTAAAATGGTAAACTTGAAGCTGAAGAAAAACTAAATAACGTATAAAATATAATTAAATGAAATGAAACTACGTTAGTTTAAAAAATACCATTCACTCATAAATTCCTGATGGTTGCTTATTAAAAAGCAAATCTGGATGTTTAAAAGTATCGCAAGAAAAGTATTAGAAGAAAATAAATGTAAATAAAAATAATCCTCGTATTTAGAAGAAAAAAGAAAAGAGTTTTCAAAATGATCATAAATTTTAGAAACAATTGATGGTAATATTTGAGATTCTTTCAAGTGATATAGAGAATTTTTTTACTGAGTTTGAATTTCCCAAATTTACATCAAAACTGATTTATTTAAGCCTTAAAACTTTAATTAGTCAATTAAACACAATATATTTTTTTAAATAAGAATCAATAAAAGTATTCTTAATATTTGAGGAAAGAGAAACGTACAATTACTTTCATTTACGGTCTCAACATATGAAATTTATAAGTCACATAGCCATATATAGCAATAACGATTCATAAATAAAAAAAACTTTTGAAAACTCAAACTCATTAAAAACATACTTTATGGACCTATTAAGGGTTGAACATGGTGATTTAAAAGACTGTTTATGAAAAATTTTCCAAATTGAGTTGATTTATTTCGTAGTAAACACTAATGTATAATTTTCTTCTTTAATCGCTGTTGCAAAGAAATAACTAATAAGAAAATCTAGAATTAGTGAAATAAGTGTTTTAATGAACAATGTTTGATAAAAATTAAAAAGGATGAGCAAGTGGATTGATCCTTATTGGTTGCCAAATAATAAATTTATTTTTAAAGATACCGTGATATATTTGGTAGTAACACCAAATGTTCCAATTACTATTACTTTAGAGAAGGCAATGTTATAGAAATACTTCAGATATTTATTTCGAAACATTTCAATTTGAAAAACACTAGCGTCAAAATCATGGCTCAAAAATCCACGCTTTTAAAGTTATTTGAGTACTTTTAAGTGCCCAAATTGAAGTATTTTGAAAAAAATAAAGAAAGTTAACAGAGGTAAAATTTTGTTCTGTATTACTTTTAGCCAAGAACAAAATTTAACATATACTGTATGGATTTCTTGATCTGATAGAATATGCACTTGCCAATGCTATGATGCTTATAAGAGCTTTGCAAATTGTTATCCCGTTTTGATAAACCTGATGTCTTAGTCAACGATTAGATGAACACTGAATTATATTACGCAATTAATCATAATATTGTGACCACTTAATTTACATTTGGAAGAGACTCTTTCCACACTTAAAAAAACTTCAGTGATATCGACTTTTACATCTCCATAAGCAATTTTTGACGTTCTGTAAATTGAATTAAAAAAAAAATCTAAAGTGGGTTTCAAAAAAGTCTTTTTGAGGTGCATTCCATTAGGGCCTAAAGTTTCAATGTGCCAAATTTTAAGCGTCTTAGTTGTTACCTTTTTTTCCTACATCGACGTACCCACACACAAAAAATATGTTTTCATTACTATAGATCAGTATTTGCCTCGGAGACAAATGTTTCTTCAAAAGTCAGCTTTTCAGTGTAAGATTGCGCTTATAAGTAAACACAATTTTAAAAACTGAAAAGTGGAAATAGCGATAAAAGATCTAAAATGATAAGTAATATTGAAATTTTAAGGTGTCCGACTACGTTCGGAACCTTGATTTTGCAAAAGAGTATAAATGGATAATATTTATGATATTTAGTGTCACTTAGATCACAAAATGTATATAAAATTATTTTAAGAATAGTATTACAATAAAAAATTATTTAAATACAATATTTTGACAAAAAATGAACATAGAATGACCTATTTTCAAAATATTCTCCTTTTGTGAAAAATGCTTCTATTCTAATAATATTTTGCCTGTATATAGCTCAGACCTCTGTACAGAGGCTCAACTAGAATTTTTGAAATATATAATATAGAAGTGGGTTTATCCGTATTTTACGACAACAGAGAGGAAAAATTTTAAGAAAAAAACGCCGATAATTATTTCAAATGGTCGTATCTGGGAAAATAATGTGAATTTTTCAAAAAATCATAGTTGAGCTTCTTAACAGAGGTCTGAGCTATATAAAGACAAAATATTATTATAATAGAAGCATCTTTCACAAAAGAAGAACATTTTGAAAAAAGGTTATTCTAACTTAATTTTTTGCTGAAACATTATATTTAAATAATTTTGTTTGTCAAATATATACATGTATTAATTACAAACCTTACAGATTACAAAAATTATACATGTATTCTAATCTAAGTGACACTAAATATCATGAAAATTATCCATTTATGCGCCTTTTTAAAATCATAGTTCCGAATGTAGTCGGATACCTTAATGCATTAACAATGCCTATTTTATAATATGTTTCCTCATTTTGAAATGTTTGTTGTACAATCCCAAACAGGTACTTCAAATTTTCCTTTCACCATTTTATTAACAGTAATTAACCACATAACACATGAACAACTGCAAAAAAATAACAAATCTGACAATTACGCAATATACTGCAACAGATTTTTAAAATATTATTAATTAATTGGAACAAAAACTATCGTCGCGCCACAGATCTAAAAGAAATATTTAATTACCTCATCCTTAACTATTTGAATTTACCCTTTAGATACGGAAGACGCTCTCAAAATTCCTTACATAGCGATTCTCAAAAATCTTTGGCACGAGTTGCCACAATGTAACTATTTACATTGTGTGATGAGCAGGTTTGGATTTACTTTACAAAAGAACTTTCCCATAGCGCAATTCTTCTCCATTAGAATAAAAACCAAATTTTAATAGAATCTATTTTTAGGAGACAGAATATGCCTCACAATATACAGCTTTAACTTTTACTTAAAATGAGAAATTTTATGAAAAAAAGTGTTGAATTTCCAAATGTAATTCAACACTTTTATGCATAAAATTAATCCCCCTCAACGCCTATTGCGGTTCGATTTTTGCAAAATTTATTCTGTAGAGCATTTCTACTCTATTAAAGGAATCTTCTTACCGAATTTCAAGACTGTAAGTCTAAAAATTAAACAGTGGAAACAATTATTTGTAACGCCTTTAATCCTCCGAAACGCCACTTAGGGAAATCGATTTTAGTAAAAACCATTTTGTAGCGGATGTCTACTTTATGAAAGAAATCTATTTACCAAATTTCTAGATTGTACGTCTAATAGTTTAAAATGAAAATAATTATCAATAATGCCCTTAAACCCCGGCAACGCCCCTTAGGGATCTATTTTCGTAAAACCTATTTTGCAGGGGAGCTCTACTTCGGTGAAAGGAATCTGCTTACCAAATTTGAAGACTACATTTGAAGTAATAATATAAAAATTGAAGCAGTTACTTACAACACCACTTAAACCCCGTAACGAACACCTGGGGTTCGAGTTTTTAAAATCTGTTCTTAGCGGATCTCTATTTCGCTTCCTATCAAATCTATTCCACATGCCTATCAAATTTCAAGTCTTTTGGTTCAACAGTTCCAAGGATATCGTGATGAGTATGCAAGTCGCTTTTCTCCTTTATATACACTGCTGGCCACCAAGAAAGACAAGAGATAGCACAACAAAATTTATTTTGTAGATAAAATGTTGACCAAGTATCAAATGATTAAATTATTGACTTCTGTGAAGTGTGGTTCCTGCCAGAATCAGTAGCCAGAGTAGCCGCCATTGTTGGAGATCACAGCTGCCACACGCCTCGGCATTCATTCAACGAGACTTTGGATGTGTTCTTGTGGTACAGAAGACCAAGCAGCTTCCACACGTTGCCAAAGTGGATCTGGTGTGGCAGCTGGGGGTGTAATCTGGGTCAATCGTTGAGCAACCATAGATCACATGTTTTCTATTGGCGAAAGATCCGGAGAGCGAGCCGGCCAAGGAAGCAATTCAATCTGGTGATTGACGAAGAACCTTTGGTCAATGCGTGCCACGTGTGGTCACGCATTATCTTGTTGAAATATGGCTGTGGCCAAGCCCTAAAGGTAAGGAAGGACAACTGGCTCCAAAGCCTCGGAGATGTAGCGCTGGCAGTTATAAGTACCGGCAATGCGTACTAGAGGAGTGCGAGAGTGATATCCAATTCCGCCCCATACCATAAAACCCGGTGCAGGACCAGTGAGGCGGTGCATAACGCAGCTGTTCAGCATCCTCTCTCCAAGGTGTCTCCAGACTCGTATGCGACCATCGTGGTGTTGCAGACAGATGCATGACTTGTCAGTAAAGACAACTTCATTCCATTTTGCCACCCACATCCTTCTTTCATCGCACCATTGGTGGCGGAGACGTCTGTGGTTCTGCGTCAAGGGTAGACCAAGCAATGGACGTCTTGCGGACACACCACTCTGCTATAAACGGCGTCGAATGGTACGCGCAGACACTGAATGATGCGTTACAGACTCAATGTGTTGTGCTATGGTTCGGGATGTGACTAAGCAATCCTTCACTGCCATGCACACAATTTGCCTGTACTCACGTGAAGTGGTGCACTGAGGTGGATGCGATCGACCACGTCGGTTCGTCGTATCCTCCTATATCCAACGGTCACATATCCGCATTACAATTGTTTGGTTTCGTCCAACACGCCTACCGATTCTCCTGAAAGATATTCCACAATCTCGGTAGGCCACAATCCTTCCACTGTCGAACTCGGATTCTTGATCAAAAGCTAATTGTTGTTTTCTACGAGACATAACTGATCGTTTTTTGAAAAAACCACAAGAAAACACACAATTGCCGAACTTGAAATCGTCGAAATCTCCAAGCCTTAAATAGCGCTTTTGATGTGGCGCCACAGGTGCGCATGATGTGTGTCTGCGCTGAAATTCTATTCATTTGCATATCTCACCTCCGCTAATGCATGTTGTAAATTTCATGTTATTTGCAAGCTTCCTTCAGGGTGTTCGATTACGATGGCCAGCAGTGTATATATATATATATATATATATATATATATAGAAGTCGTTTTTCTCCGTTACATATATAGATATATATACATACACTACACTTATTACTTATAACTAAAAGTTACGAAGTGCATTCAAAATTGTATTGTTTTGACTTAATGTTGCTCAGTTCGTAAAGTATGTATAAAGTATCTTGGCTTATTAGAATTTCAGTTAAATCCTATATAGAGTGCTAGATCTCTGCATCTCCAGATTTATTATCATCAATGATTTTATGAATGCCCAATGAAGTTTATAGCATTTGATAAGAGACATAACATAAATAGATCAGATAAACAAACACAAACAATTGGTCACTGCTGAAGGGTAATGCACTGACTGTTTTGTAGCATTATGTGGAAATCCCTTCTATTTAACGGAATATATTTCAATGTTATCGGAATATTTTTCAACGTTATTTCAATGTGAATTAGAATAATGCACACGTAAAAAATAGATTTTGTGTAAAACACATAATACGCATGCTTCTTTTTAAACTGCATGATTAGTTAAAATAAAATATATTAAGGTTAAATGATTATTTTTAATGCTTTACAATAGTCATTCTCAACCTTTCTTTTTGGGGGTAATGTTTTTAACAATTTCAAAATTTGGTGGCACACTAACAGTAAAATAAATTTAAAATAATTTTACTTATCTGCAATACACTTTGAAAAAGAGTTTGTGATGATAGTTGTCAAGGTTATATAAAGTAATATGTATAATAAATACTATAAAATGTGCTTATCAAGAGTAAATAATTACAAATTAATTAAAATATCATATTTAAGACGAAATTTAAGCTTGCTGTTTTTTGATAATTTCGTTTATATTTGGTAGTAAAAATGACAATATTACTCTGATTTTATCATCTAAATTTAAAAGACTCAATATTTTTTTATTTTTCGATTCCTACTTTTAGTTTACTTTCTCTCTCTCTCTCTGTATATATGACATGTTTCAAGTCAATACTAGGTTTTAAAAAAACAAAAAACGGCGTTATTCAGCTAGCCAACGAGAGATGTTACTCTGAGAAAAAAAAGACGGCTATTAAAAATCTAAATGGCCTTACCACTGATGTCCATATGTAGAGTACCGTTAATAGTTTCGGGTTATACTTGAAAGATAATGCAGACTTTTAGCTCTATAAAAATATAATGATCTGGGATTAGAAGTGTTTTGTGTTTAGGCCATCTGTTCGAAAAAACAATTTGGTGTTTAATCTAATACTTGAAGATGTAATGGAAAATAAAAGTTAAATGTTGTATAGGGAATTTAATTTTAAATCTAATTTAATTGACTTTACATATATATATTGAAGTGCCACTGAATTAGGGATATCTACTTAGTAACAAGTTGGGCCTCCTCTAGCCTTGATGACGGCTGCCGCACGACGAGGCATAGATTTAAGAAGTTTCTGGAAACGTTCCACGGGAATGACTTGCCAAATATTGGCTAAAGATGTCCATAATTCAGTAAGGTTCTTTGGTGCTGTGTGATGGTTTTTCACGCCTTGTTCCGAAACATCTCAATAGGATTTAAGTCTAGGCTTCTAGGTGGCCAGTGTATGACAGAAAAGTCAGACGAATGCTCATCCAACCAGCCAGTACCCTATATGGGACTTGTGAGAGATACAGTTGTCTTCCTGGAAAACTCCATTACCGTGCGGATAACATAACAGCATAAGCGGAAGGAGGTGATAACCCAGCAACTCCATGTACCGAATGGCCTTGAGAGAGGATGGTACACGCACCAAAGACACAAACAGTGTCATGACAAAACACCCCAAACCATGATTGAGCCACCATGTCCTTGTACATTTCCAACCTTGCATGTACGATCCATGGCTTTATGACCTTGACGCCATATTCTCAGCCTCCAGTCGGAGTTCCCTCCATGCTACTCGTTTCCAACCCTCTACACTCCAGTTTATGTGCTTTCTTGCCCAGGCAAGACTTTCAGCTCGATGGCGAGCATTGAACAATGGTACTTTCCTAAGTCGATGGCTCCTGAAACCCATACGGTGAAGCAAGCTTTGCACTGTCCGTTTAATGACTGAGCGACTGGCACCATTATTCAACAGGGTGGTAGTTTGAGCTAATGTTTGGCTTCGCTGGCTACATACAGTATGCCTGAGCCGTCTCGCATCACACACACTCTTTCAATGATTTGTTCGAATCGATTACAAGCCGAATGTCATAGCTCCCAAACTTGCCGGATGGCACTTTACCTTCTAACTAAGGGAAAAGATAGCAGACTCACGAAAAGAAAGAAGAATATTTAAAGGTTAAACAATATGTGCTAATATAATCAAGTGACTAAAGAAGCAGAATGTATATTTCTTTACAAGATGAATTATGAAAAGTAGTTCTGATGTTTAAAATTCCATATTATGTTTATCATAATGTGATAAATTTTAATTTTACAATATAATTAAAGTTATATAATTTCTTATTTACTTTGATTGAAGAAACCCAATAGGGAGAGATTTGTGGAAGAATGATCTTTTTTTTTCAATTCCTACTATTAGCTCGCACTGTCTATATATTTATTTATTTATATATTTGTATATTTATTTATTTATCTTGGTGGAATTTTCAATCGTTAATAAAATACATTTTAAAGCGCTGAATTGAGCTGAAATTTTATATACAGGATCATTTTGGATGACAATACAATAATTTACAATAATTAATAAACATTAATTGATTAAAACTAATTATTTAAAGAATTATAAATACAGCCACGTTGGCGACTTAGCGACCCTATTGGCGACTTGTGTCAAAACTTGAAAAGGTTTTTTTCTCACGTGTTAAAGCATTCAGTTGGACTGAAATTAAAAGGACAATACGATACTTTAAGGATAATTAAAAAAAATAATGACCACTTAATATTGTGATTCTGTCCTATGTATATACATATTTATATTAATTGTAACTATTTAAAAAAAAGTAGCTAAAATAAAATTTTTCGTTGTTGATCTAAGTAGGAATTGAATTAAAAACTATTTTTTTATATTACTTGTTTCTATTTACAACTTAATTTTTCTTCTTAATGAATTAAAAAATATAGTTTCATAAAAAAATATTTCTTAAAGTTTCGAAATAAAACATAAGTAAACACATAAGAAATGTAAAAAGAAACTAAGAAAAAAATAATAACCTTATTTAAATTTTTAACAGTTTTTTCTATTTTTGTAAGCAAAGGGATAATATGAAAAATAATTTTACAGGTAGGGGAAAAATTCAATCTCAACTGGGTAAGAGATTTTTAAATTTTAGAAAAAATTTCTTATTCTGATCAAATCTAGGAATTATTTGCTGTTATCGCATGCCATGATTTATACATAGGATTGGATAAAAATATGTTTATGTTGTTCTCGATCATAATTATGGGAAATATTAGACCTAGTACCTATTTCAGCAATAAAAAAAATAGGCATTTTACTGAGCACATAAAAAATAGTTGATTACTTTTAGGCCATTGCATTATGTTTTTCAAAAACTATATGACATATGTTATTCACAGATATGAAATGTATTTAAATGATCATATATATTATATGTACAAAGTTTGAAGTAAATAATTGTAAAATATTTAAAATTCAAAAACAAAA